>JBAMCP010000211.1:0-76283 GCA_037075105.1 Lissocephala sabroskyi
GAAAAGCTGAAGCAGAAATTCGATTTGGGTTTTGAAAACTTTGCCGGCTGGCTTACCGGATCCTTGGCCAGGACTTGGAGACGCTCGTTTATGTCTTGGCCCTTTTTGGGGCGTATAAGAATGTAGATCCTACCCACTTCGGTCGTGCGCAAAACTTTCTCGATGAGCACTGCAAAAATTGGTTAAATTGATTGAATCTGAAATTTAAATGCCGCACGACTCCAATTCCATTTCGAGCTTGATGCAAGCGATTGCGGAACGTCAGATCCATTGGGCTATATTTATAGATATATCCAGAATCTACTTTCCGTTTACCTTTTCCCAGAAATCCGCTGCCTCCGGTAAGGAATATGATCTTATTTCTAAAGTACTCCTGAATTCTGGACTCCATATCCTCAGAATGTTATCGCTGGGGCAAACGTTGATTAAATGAGACCCGATTCGGGCCGACCCTTGTTTTAATATACCAAACCCAAAGTTCCGAAAAGCCTTTCAATTTGGTTGAATGCAATTTTGATACCCTGTACCCTCAACCTGCAAGCGAAGGGTATATAAGTTTAGGCGAAGAGAAGGAACCACAAATGGGTAGGAGAAAGAGGGAAAGACATCCAGCCACATCCGTCTGTCTGGCTAACTGACTGTCCGTAGGATCAGAAAGATCTACGAATCAAGGTACCCCTTCCCCCTTATTTCATTTACCCCTTCATCTTTAGTCTTTAGGATTCTGCAAATTGAATCTGGGTTTCTATGGGAAATGAGAATTCTTCTGGGAAATACAAAGCAGACAAATTTCAGTGCTGCTACTGCAGGAGAGTGCAGGGTATTTGGTAGTTGGTGCAGTTGGGGGCGATTCCTTTTCCATTTTGTTTTCAGCCATCTGCTCATGAAAAATGCATACGACCCGCCGGCCGGCGGTCGGGACTGCCCCGCGAGGAGGGCGTACGAAAAATTTCGCTATAACTCGAATGGTTTATTGGGTTTATTCTGGATATCTGCATATTGTGCATTTGTTTATATCGCGGGTTTCTTTTCTACAGTCTAATGTGTTAGATTTCTTTGGGACACCCTGGTTAGATTGTTAGGGGGAAAATTGCATATTCATTTCTTTCATAGGCTCCGGGGGTTTGTTGTGTTTGCCGTTGGCGGGCCAAACATCAAAACAAATCGACCAAGGCAATTGTCATTGTCATATCACAAATAAGGCCGGATAAATCTTATTAAAAACTTATAAATAACTTAATCATCGAATATAAAATGGCCACTCCGCTGCTGCACACGATGAGCTGCAGGCTGCGATGCAATATTTCAAATCTGAAGCATAAAAATAAACGCCAATAAATCATTCGGTTTCTGTCACATCCACTCACATTTTCAGTTTCTTCTGGGCCCGTTTTATGGACCTGGGACTGGGATCCTCCTTGGCCAAGTACGTGCGCATTCCCAGCAGCGCCAAGTCGAAGTATTCATTCCAATTCAAGGCTGCCATGTCGAAGCCAAACAAACTCCGATCCTTCTCCGACATCCTGCGCCACATATTGTCCGTGTTGGTTGTTTCAAACTTCCAGGACTTCTGCGAGAACGGCAGCACCAACTTAATCCCCTCATGGGCCTTGCTGTAGATCTTCACCATCCGCGTGCTCCGGCCGCTCAGCCAAAGCACCAAATCAATCAGATAGCCCGGCAGGGTGTGGTAAAGGAACCACAGCAAAGTGTAGAGCAGCTTCGAAGTGGTCAGCGACAGGAAGGGATACCAGAGCATCTGGTTGAGGGGATAGGAGCTCCTCAGCCGGTAGACTTGGTCTCTGAACTGGCCCCAGGTCAGGATGTTCTCCTCGCTGGGCACGTAATTGTAAATGGAAGCGGGAGTTTGCTGGTTTTTAAGGCCTTTGGTGCCGGTTTCCCAGGCCGCAGCCAGCAGAATATTCACACAGTAGTCCACCGGGACTATGGAGGCCTCGGAAGAGGCCTTCACCGGGGCAATCCGGAGGACTCCATGCGAGGAGCCGTAGAGCAAACTAATCGGCCCGTAGAGGTTGTCTATCCAGCCGGCCACGGGCTCCTTGAACGTGGCAATAACTGCAAGGCAAAGGGAATTATTTCAAGGATAACTTCTGCCTCTCCTTACCTATGCCAGGGCGGAACACACAAATGGGCAGACCAGCCCCCTCGGTGTCAACAATCTGCTCGGCCAGGCCCTTTGTGTAGGCGTAGGTGTTCGGGAATCTGTCCAAAAGGGCGGGGGCCATGTTGTCGATCATCTCATTGCTCAGCTGCTGGCGCATGGCCAGGACCGTGGCCGCGGGGCAGCTGAAGTTCTCCGGGTAGAAGGCCTCCTTCGAATAGTCCACCACGCAGTTGGAGAACGCCGTGGACACATGGACGTAGGCCTCCAAATGCCGCATGCTCCTGGCCAACTGCAGCATGAGGCGCGTGGCTCGCGTGTTGACGTCGAGGGCCACATGGAGCGGTTCGTTGAAGCGGACAGTGGCTGCCCCGTGGATCACAATCTGCACCTCATCTGCCAGCAGTTGGCGGTCGCCAGGCGAAATGCCCAAGTCGGATTCCAAGCAGTCCCCAATAATTGTCCCCAGGCGATCCAAGGCTTGTGGTTTTATCTGCAGCAGCGGTTGAAAAAGCTAAAAAAAATCCACATGAAATCTTTAAATCCCTTTGGGCGGTTTGAGTGGGCCTACTGGATCCTGGGCAAAGGTCTTGATGCGATCTTCTATGGTTTTCCCCTTCTTGGGTCGGATGAGTATGTAGATAAGTTTGGCGTCGGTGGTGCGCAGGATTTTCTCGATGAGCACTGCAATCGCGGGAATATAAACAAAATAATTTATTTATTAAGTGATGACGTTCGCTTTGGGTAAACAAAAAGTGCAGTCAACTTCTCGATAAACTTGTTATTTGCCTCTCCGCCTGGCGAATCAATGACCCACGGGCCAGATCAAGTTCAACCTTCCAGTAGACTGAGCAACCCGTTTAATGGGCAATTGAGTTTTCCAGAATTTCCATACCTCGGCCGAGAAACCCACTGCCGCCGGTGAGGAAAATGGTTTTGTTTTTGAAGAACTTCTGGATATCCGTTTCCATATTGGTGCCCAAGCAATCGGAATGAAACTGAAGGCCGCTTACGAATTTTCACGGCTTTTATACCTGGTATTCGAGCTGGGAGCGAGGCGCGTTTACAAAACATTCCATTTCGAAATTCAATTGTAATCACATCGATCGACTCGCAAATCGCCAAATGAACTTTGCCACCAAGCCACCACCGCCACCACCCAGAGGCAGTGTCATTTCCCAAATTATAAGTTTACGACTCCCGTGTAATTAAAAAGCGAGCCATAAAATTTTACCCCGCACCTGTGCCTGACCTGGGGGAACATTTGAATGTCTTAAGTACCCTGGGCCGGCGAATATTTCTATGGTTAATTGTCTTCCAATCAACTTGACAACGGCATCGGCGCTGCTCAATGGCCGTGTCAATGATCTTTTAAATCGGCTAATTAGCATACGCGTGCTTCCAGCCCCCACAAGCCTCGCATTGGAACAATGCATATAAATCCGTATATATTGGGCTTGGGTTCCCCAAAGAGACACACTCAAGATAATATATAATCTTTTATTATCGTGTGTGAGACGCTGACATGCAATTATGAAATCCGTTGTTTGCCAATTGCAATTACAGCGGCCAACGGCGATTGCCTCAGAGAGTTCCCAAAACTGCGAATTCCTTTGTGCTGCCCCAAAGAAGCTACCTGATAAGCGATTTATGGCCGCGTCTGGGAAATCTTACTGGCGCCTTATGAAATTAAACTTATCGGACAATCGAAGTGCACTCAAAATTTGCTATATCATGGAATCCCCTCGACTGGAAGAACAAAGCAAAACAAAATATCGAATAAGCTAAAAATAAAAACAAGATAAGCCAGCCAAAGCGGAACCACCAAAACTCGCTGATAACGATGAGTACCTCCCGCGCCCCCCCGGGGAGCACTAGCAGCATCGCTTAGGGGGCTTCAACCCCCGCAAATTTTAATAGACAATCAACGAAAAGCTTTCTAAGTTTGATTGGAGAGCTTTTTTAATTGGTCAGCAAGTTCAAAGCTTAAATGCTATATGAAAACTTAAGAATCCAGCGGTTTTATTTTCGTGGAATCAGCTTGAGCCAGAATCCAGTTTTGGGTATCAACTGGAAACCACTGGAGCTGAGTTCCAGCGGCACACACGACTTCTTGGCGGCGACAATGCGGAAATCTCGGACCAAATAGTAAATCACAGCCTTGGCCTCCAGTAGAGCGAATCGAGAACCTAAAAACAAAGTAATTAGAGAACAGCCCGGGCAATTTTTGGAGTGGGTTTTACCTATGCAATTACGCTGGCCCAGGCCGAAGGGGAAGTAGGTGAAGGGCTGGATTTTGTCCTCGTTCTCCTTGCTGAAGCGGTCGGGATCGAATTTGTTGGGGTTCTCGAAGTACTTGGGGTCCCGGTGAATGCCACAGGCTGGCAGCCAAATGCCATCGCCTTTCTTGATCTCCACAGTCTTGCCGTCAATCTCATAGGTGATGTCCTTGTTGCACTCCCGGTCCATGGCTATGGCGGCCGGCCATTTGCGTAGGACCTCGGATATTACCTGATCCAAGTACTTCATGTCCTTCAGCTTCTCGTAGGTCAGCTCCTTGCCGTCCAGGTCGTTGTGCACATCCTCGATTTCCTGCAGCAGCCGCTCCTGGACGTCCTCGTTCTCCATCAGCTCGTGGGCCGCAAAACACATGAGAGTGGCCGAAGTCTCGAAGCCCGCGAAGAAGAATACAAAGCACTGGGCAATGATGTCGAAGTCGCTCCACTCGCGGGAGGACTTCGGCTTGTCGGAGCCGAGGAGTCCTCGGGACTCCATCAGCATGTTGATCATGTCCGGCCGGATTATCTTGTGGGCCTGGCGGTACTTCATGGCATCCGATACCAAGCTCATGAAATAGTCGACCGAAGGTTTGTCGAACAGCGGAATACGCAGGAGCTGCAAGGAATCCATGAAAACAAAGGCCTCAAATTGATAGGACTCGACTCACCTTCATAATACGCTTGCAGCTGGAGAAGAGGACAAACTTAAGGCCCTTGATCCCAGAGAAATCGGTGAGCTTCTTGCCCATCATGAAGAACTGGTTGTTGCGATCCTGGAAGGAGTTCACCTGCAGCCCGAAGGCTGTCGACGCAATAATGTCGTTGGTGAAGCGCGTGCAATAGTCCTTGAGGTCCAGGTCAAAGCCATTGGCATTGGCCTTATCCCGCTTGAGGCAGTCCACCGCCTCCTGGGCCACCTGGTTCATCAGCTGGTACATGGACCGCATTTTGCTGCCGGTGAAGGCAGGACTCAGGGTGCTGCGCATGTCCTTCCAGCGGGCGTCCCGCATGGCGAACAGCGAGCTGCCGAACAAATTGTCTGGGTCCTCGCTGCCGTCCTCGCTGCCAAACACATCCCTGTGGTTGATGAAATGGTCAAAGTCCTTGATGGTGATCTGCTTGATGATTTCCGGATCTCGTATCATCAAAAGCGGCTTGCGCTGCTCGAAGATGCCAAAGACCCTGAAAGCACAGAAAGAAAAACCAAATTTCTTATTAATAAATTTCCTATTAATTGAGAATGCCTGACCGCCGCCCGGCTGCTCCGCTTGATCGACAGATTTCTAATTGTCTCTGGCCTTGTGGGTGTGGGGGATTTGCGGTTGAGAATATTCAATTCATGACATCATGACAACTGCGCAGTAAACGACCTTCCCAGTGGGGCGGCTGGCGGCTTTTCCGGACGCTTTCCGACTCACTTGTTGCTCTTTCCCTCGTTGTAGAGATCGACGACCGCGTCGAACATGGACTTGCGGCGCAGCATCATCTGGCCCATGCTGCCGGCAAAGGGCCAGGGCTTGTTGAAGGGAAGGCCGCGCTTCTCGAAGAAGTCATTGTTGGCGGTGGCCCAGCGGTAGAGCAGATAGGAGGCCACGGCCAAGAGCACCACAAACTCCAGAAACATTTCACTGGGCGGGCAATGCGTGCAATTTGACAAATGAAATTAAACTAACTGCTGGACGGGCGAGGCTGCGAGGTTTTGTAGACAAGCGCCAGGCCCGTTTGGCTGAGCTTTCTGCGTTTGTTGTTGCGTTCGGTGGCGCAAGCTTTGCGCACTCGAATGAAATAATTTGTTGTTTGATAAAACAAAAATCTAGTATACGCGAATTTAATATACACATAAATACCTTAACAAAAAATCATCACACACACAACAAAATTGCCTTATATCGCAAAAGCGAACAAAAATTTACACGATTTGACAGGCACAGCGGGCGCTTGATAACAGCCAAGAGATAAGTGGCTAGGCTTTGAGTACGACGGCGTAGGTTGGATAAGGCAGCTGTGATTGGGCCTGGAGCGACTCGTGCAGCCAGCGCACATTCAGGTGGCAGCAACTGCGGCGATAGTGCAACCTGAGGAGTCACAGAAAACTGATCAGTTGGCGGGTTAAAGAAATCTTTAAGGAAACTCACCTGATCTCTTCAAGATCGGAGACCGATTGGGCCTCGTAGAAGACCAGGTCGGCCTTCTGGGAGTTGAGGGTTAAAGTGCCGCCGTTCTCCACAAACGCGTCCATGTGCTGGGGCAGCTTGGCGTCCTCCGCGAAGTGGGCCGTGAGGCCTGTGAAAAGCTTATTGCTGGTCGGCTTGGCCTTGGGCTTCAGGTAGTCCAGCATGCCCCGCTGGCCGGCCATGGCGGTTTTCAAAGGCGGCGTCTTTTTCACAGCCGGTTGGCCGTCAGGCTCCTCCCCGCTGCCAGCGTCCGACTGGGGGCGCTTGAGCTTCTTGCTGCTGCCTTTTTTGGGTGTCTTGGGCGAGCTGATCAGGTCCTCCATGCCCTCGGCGTCTTCATCGCAGTCGGCCAGCAGCAGATCCACATTGACATTCTGCTTGGAGGCCGCGAAAAGTCCCTCCAAGTGCTCCAGGTCGTTGGCCTGTTTGGCGGACTTGTCCTTGCGCAGGCGGGTGATGCGTGGAAAGCGTATGGAAATGCCGGAGGCTGTGTGGGCGTCTGACTTGGAGAACTCGGCTCCCGTGATCTCCCAGACGGGCATCTTCTCGGGCGCCTTGGCCAGCACGTCCGGGACCAAGGCCTTTTTGCAGAGCAGCCAGTCTGGAATTTCCTGGGCATCCGCTCGCTCGGTTAGCTTGACGAGCTTCTCGTGAATTTCATCATTGGTGGCGTCATCAAGGCCCGAATGAACTTTGGTCACAGTCTTCCACATTTTGTCGCGGGCATCGTAGCAGCCCATGAGGAAAATGCTGAGCACTCCGCCTTTTTTGCCGGAGCCGTACCAGGCGCCCAGGACCACCAGGTCCGCGGTGTCGGCCATTTTCCCACCGAACAGGTAATCCTTTTTCACCTTCAGCCAGCCCCGTTTGCCGGGCTGGTAGGTCCCACTGGGGTCCTTTAAAACAACGCCTTCTAGGTTCGCCTTTAGCACCTTGGCCGTCATCATGGACAGCTCGCTTTTGGTTTTCAAAAACTGCGACTCGGACAGTTGAACAGACGACTTAATGGGCTTGATGTTCTGCTCCAGGATCTCCCTGCGTTCGCGGAAGGTTCTGCAAAGGGAAAAAATACTCAGGCTCTTATAAAAAACATTTGACTGGCTTACTTACAACTTCATTAGGTCCTCGCCGTCGTAGAGCAAACAGTCGAAGACGAACAAGCAGACGGCCGCATTGGCGATTTTGTTCTTTTTGTGGGCTCCCAGGGTGCCGAAGGGCAGGAGGTCGCCGGTGTTCTTGTCGACCATGATGATCTCGGAGTCGAGGATCATGTCGCCGCCGTCGGGGAAGGCCTTGGGTATGAAGTCCTTGACGTCTCTGATCTTGTGGTCCATCACGGGCTTCAGGTTCCGACTGAAGAAGCGAAATTCGTTGCCCTTTTTGTGGATTTGCACCCGCTCGCCGTCGTATTTGACTTCGCTGTAGAGTCCGCCAGGACTCTTCTTAAAAGCATCGTCCACCGACTTGCAGGCATTGGCCAGCATGGGGGACACCGGCGTCATGATCTGAACTCCGCTCGGAGAGCCTTTGGCCTTCTTATCCTCCGCCTTGGCCCCCTTCTTGGGGGAAGTGGCTGCAATGTTCCCGGCGAACTGATTTACAATGGCCTCGAGATCACGCGAGGATTGGTAAGCAGGATACGCCAGAGGACCGAAGGCATCCAGGATATGCCTCGCCCGGGCATTGATCTTCAGGTCCTGTTTTATTAGTCTCACGAAGGTCCTCAGATCCAGGGCGGTGGACTGCTTGCACACCTCTTTCAGCAGCTCGGTCTGCTCCTCCTCCTTGGTCCGCTGCTCCAGCTCCACCAACCACTTCTCCACTTGCTGCAGGTGAACTTTGCTTTGGGCCTGCGGCTTGAGCTTCTTGGAGGCCTCGAAATGTTTGCGCAGCGTCTCGGACACATCCCCATCTGCAAGGATAAGGATTATTTATATTCTAGGAGGAGGATAGTTTGAGCTGCTGTCCTTACCCTGCTCCAGGTCCAAGTGCATTTGCTGCTGGTCCGCATTGAAGAGACGAGAGAAAAGTTTCACCAGAGCTTTGTTTTGGAGATTATAAACTCGCTGGGTGGAATTGGGTATGAGGAACTGCACCCACAACAACGTATCGCCCTTGAATCCTTTGCCACTGTCGCCATTCTTGAAGAATCCTTGCAGAATCTTCACCTTGGAAATGTAACTTGACTCATCCGCGATTTCGTCACAGACACGTCGAAACACGTCCAGTTTGTTGTCGTCGGTTTGCGTCTGCTTTGCCATTTTAGTGGTGGTGCGTGTTGTTCCCCGCCGAGCTTGAAGACTGGCCGCGGCACTGAAGTTTAATAATCTTAACATTGACTCTCTCGCCGCTATTTATATTTTAGCAGACCGGGTGGAACCATGGGATTTCCTCTGCAGCTGCCACCCGAACTCTTGGCACAATCAGCTGGCGTCGCTCTGGCACTGCTTGTCGTGAGTGCGCGAACTGCTTGTCCCAGACAGACTGCTGCGGTGGAGGCAACTCTGGCGCGGAATTTAAAAATAATCCCTTCGTTTAATTTAATTTCAGGCAAGGCAGCAATTGCAGTGCCTGGAAAAGAAGACCTTTGCAAGCAAACCTACGATTCACGAGTAAATAAATCCGGCACCTTTGAGTCCAATCAATTGTTTGCCTCGCTGGCCAATAATAGAAATGCCGCGGCTCGGATTTTCCAGTGCCGCTACGAATTTAAGGCCCACGATTTTGAGCGGGTTCAGGTAAATCGTTCGCTTCAAGGATTACAAATATTAATCAGCAGTTTCAGATAAAATTCCATGATTTCAACGTACCCACCGAGAATCAGAACTCCAGCAATTGTCTGCCCAGCGATTCCCTCCAGCTGCTCGCCCGGGTGAGAGGCAAATACGAAACTCAGGAGATTCTCTGTGGAGCCTTCCTGCCAAAGCCGATTATGTCCTTAGGTCCGGAGATGCACCTGCAGTTCGTGGGCAAATACCCACCGACCATGACCAATAAAGTTCAGTACTACGGCTTCCGGGCCGAGTACAGGTTCCTAACGAGTGAGTGGGGGATTTTTTCATGGACTTCTTTATAAGCTTCTGCTCTTTCCAGACTTCGGCATTATGTCCGGCAGGCAGTTGGGAACCGATTGCGAGTTCGTCTACAACAGCAGCGTTCGCTCCACTGGAAGCTTCCACTCGCCCAACTTTCCGGGGAACTACTTGGAGAATGTCATCTGTAATTATCATTTTCAGGCCAACAGCAACGAGCGCGTCGTCATCCGATTTACTTACTTCGACGTGGAGGGCATTGGAAGGTGAGATTACAGGAAACGCAGCCAAAACCTCTGACTTATTCTCCTTGCAGCTGTGAACTTGGCAGTGCCAGCGATTTCGTGGAGTTCTCCAACTTTTTGAGCACAGATCGAAAGTTCAGTAAACTCTGCGGCAAACTGGCCAACTTTGAAGTTCGCTCCGATGGGCGTTACTTCCGGGTGACGTTGAATTCCAACGATCGCTTTGTGGCCATAGGATTCAATGCGCTCTACAAATTTGAGCCTGCAGCCAAAAGCGGACCCGCCGATCCCTCCATGCAAAGCTATGTGTCCGGAGCAAACCAAAAGTTCCCAGCATTATTATTTTATGCCGTAGCCTTAGTGCTTACACTGTATTCAATTAAATTATACAAGTAGAGTTTTTTTTAATGAGTAACACAATTTAAAAATTTGCCAACAATTACGCGTCGGTTTGTTATTTATACTGCGGGGCTGCCAACTTGTCTGCTGGTTAGAAATTCAAATTATTGCCATTCGCCACGACCGCCAACAAGCGAGAGGGAAGAAGAAGAATTCACAAACTTAACGCGCGCGCAAGTTTAGTCTTCTTCGGTCTTCGGGTTCGCTCACATCGCGTGCTGCAATTTGTGGTTATAAATTCGGGGCGGTGTTTTGTTCTTCTCGGGCAATAAACTTCAAAATTAAACATTGCTGTTGTTATTCAGTGTCAATATTAAAGCAAACAAAATAAATTCGTTCTTTAAATCATCCCAAATCCTATAAAAATACGTGCGTGCAAAATGCTTTCGCGGCCAAGGTGAGTGCCTCTGCCAATTTTACGCATACCCAGGAAGTGCCCGAGATTCCCAAGAACTTTACGCGCCTGTTGGATTTTGTGTATTCGCGACGTAAACATTATGCAACTCCAACAGTCCTTCCTGCCCCACGACGCCACAACCCCACAAACCCCCCGCCCGCAGCTGTTCTCGCTGACCTAGTCTTCGTGGCAGACGAGTGGCCGCCAAATCCGCTGCCCCCTGCCCCTGTGGCTTTCGTTTTCATTGCCACCACTACAGACGCACTCACACGTACACGGGAATAGGGCAGGGCAGGATTACCCGCGTGGCCTGGCATTGACCTAACTTGCGCACCACGCGAGCTTGCGGGAGCTTCCTGCGGCCAACAGCTGGTGCTGGGGATCTTTTCACTTTTCTTAATTGCATAACCGCAACAAAAAGGCCAAAAAAGCGAATGTTGCCCACTAAAAATGCGCTTATTTCTTGGCTGCCAAAATCACCCAACACACAAACACACATACACGCGCAGCCATCAGCAGGCAAGCAAACAAAACAGCTGAAAAAATCAATACAAACGCGCTGCCGTCGTCGGCAGAAGCTCGGAAAAGACACCTTCACGTTCATGGACAGGGACGAGGCCGGGCCGAGAATTCGTTGAAAATATATAAAAAATTCTGCTCTTAATTATTATCTATATGCGGCCAGAAAATTCTTAGCCACCCCCCCGCCCCATACATTGTGTCGGCAGAGGTCTAAATTTAATGTTCAGATGTTTTTATTGTTGGCGTGGCGAATTCGTTGCCAAGTTCAAAAGTTTCCATCGCTGATGATTCGCGTCTAAAACTTTCTCTCCGCCCACTTCCCTTCGGGTCAGGAGACCATTGACCGTTGGTAAAATCCCGCACAATTCCCCTGGCAATGAATTTCTATATAAAGCATGGATAACATGCTATCAACGGGCTAATTAACCGTTTCAAACACACACACTCACACACGCTCGTATACGTAATTCCACGCACACAAGCATGCGAAATTATTTAGCTCCGGCCCGCGGCTCATGTGAGTGGCCGACCGGCGGCCGCGCTACGTCAGCGCATTAGCGGTTCATTGTGTAAAATTCTATGTACGCACACACACACACGGGCATGCACGGGCGTACACGCGGTAATGAGAATGACGAATGCCAGCGATACCCAAACCCCTTCCTCCGAGATAATTCCATTGGCGTACGCCGGCCTATGAATCGTTTTTGGTGTATGACAAATTTAATGACCTGCTGATTTCGCTAATCGCAGGTGCCATCTCCGAGGAAAGTTGGTCACACGGTTGATCATACCAACTGCGTAAACAGTGTTGCCCCCCCGCCCGCCACTCGCCACTCCATCCCTCGTTATCTTGATAGGGCTGATGGTTGTTAAGCGGTCTGAATTATTTTCTTTGCCGGTGATAAAGTGCGAAATAAATTACAAGTGGCAACTCTATCCCCGCCCCGCCGATAACTGATTATGCAATCGAAAATGGGCACTGGTTTTTTCTAGACCCCGTTGGATTTTATCAGATCGCCCGATGTAAACAAATCGGCCGGCCGACTAATTTGTGGTTTGGGCCCTGATAAACCGTTATTTGTTGGCCGCGCTGACCTTGCACTTGAAACAGGCAGCCGGCTGCCGTCGATACGTCCGGTTGGTTGGGGCAAATTTCATATAATTGAACAATTTATCTTTGCAGTTTATGCGGTAATCTGAGCAAATTGTGCCGCAGCGGTGGTGCAATTTCGACGAATACAACCGCACCGGCCACTGCGGCCCTGGCCATTGCCGAGGCCCGCGGCTATCATGAGGTCGTCGGCGATATCATTTGCCCCTCGCAGGTGCGGGGCATCGATCACATTCGTGATCCCCGCCTAAACAAAGTGAGTAAGTCCGCTTCCGTGAATCAGAAATTCAATTTGGCTTATTTTAGGGCCTGGCGTTTACCCTGGAGGAGCGTCAGGTTTTGGGCATCCACGGCCTGCAGCCGGCCCGTTTCAAGACCCAAGAGGAGCAGCTGCAGCTCTGCAAGATTGCCGTCAACCGCTACACGGAGCCACTGAACAAGTACCTCTACCTCAGCGACCTGCACGACCGCAACGAGCGTCTGTTCTTCCGCTTCCTCTCCGAGAACATTGAGGATCTCATGCCCATTGTCTATACGCCTACCGTGGGCTTGGCCTGCCAGAGATTCGGTCTCATCTATAGGCGTCCGCACGGTCTGTTCGTCACCTTCAACGACCGCGGACACATCTTCGATGTGATGAAGAACTGGCCCGAGCCGAATGTGCGCGCCATTTGCGTGACAGACGGCGAGCGTATCCTGGGCCTGGGCGACTTGGGCGCCTGTGGCATGGGCATTCCTGTGGGCAAGCTGGCCTTGTACACGGCCCTGGCTGGCATCAAGCCTCACCAGTGCCTGCCCATTGTGGTGGACGTGGGCACCAACAACATCGATCTGCTGGAGGATCCTCTGTACGTGGGCTTGCGCCAGAAGCGCGTGGTGGGCCGCGAATACGACGACTTCATCGACGAGTTCATGGAGGCCGTGGTCAAGCGTTATGGCCAAAACACGCTCATCCAGTTCGAGGACTTCGGCAACCACAATGCATTTAGATTCCTGGACAAATACCGCAACACCTACTGCACTTTCAATGACGATATCCAGGGCACTGCCGCCGTGGCCGTGGCTGGTTTGTACGCCTCGAAGCGTATCACTGGCAAGGCCTTCAAGGATTACACGTTCCTGTTTGCCGGCGCTGGCGAGGCGGCCATTGGCATTGCCGATCTTGTGGTCAAGGCCATGGTGGCCGAGGGCGTGTCGCCCGAGGAGGCCTACAGCAAGATCTTTATGGTGGACATTGATGGTCTGCTGACCACAACTCGCAAGGTGGGCAACTTGGAGGGCCACAAAGTCAACTACGCCAAGGACATTGAACCTATGCAGAATCTCGAAGAGATTGTGTCCACCCTCAAGCCAAATGTAAGCATCAGTCACCCATTAAAATAGAGTTAATTTTAAATGAGATCTTTGGTCTTTCCAGGTGCTGATTGGAGCCTCAGCCTGCGCTGGTCTGTTCACTCCAAAGATCTTGCGCACCATGGCGGACAACAACGACAGGCCCGTCATCTTCGCCCTCTCCAACCCCACCAGCAAGGCCGAGTGCACGGCCGAGCAGGCCTACCAAAACACCGATGTAAGTGTGGTTGGAATGCCTGAAGCAAAATTGAAGCAATGTCCTTTCAGGCCCGTGTGATCTTCTCGTCTGGCTCGCCCTTCCCACCGGTCACCGTGGGCGACAAGACTTACTATCCGGGCCAGGGCAACAATGCCTACATTTTCCCTGGTGTGGCGCTTGGAGTGATTTGCACAGGAACCCATCACATACCCGACGATATGTTCCTAATTGCCGCCCAAGAGCTGGCCAACTTTGTGGATCCCAGCGACATCGAGCGCGGCTCTTTGTATCCACCGCTGCAGAGCATCCGTGATGTGTCCATGAACATTGCCATTGGTGTGACCAAATGCGCCTATGACAAGGGTAAGCGGAGGTCGGAAATATATCGTAGATTCTTTGATATAATCTATGGAATTTGTAGGCCTGGCTTCCACCTACCCTGAGCCGCAGGACAAGCGCAAGTGGCTGGAGGATCAGCTGTACAATTTCAACTACGAGTGCTCGATGCCAGTGACCTGGGCCTGGCCCCGCATGCCCTACATTAAGACCCGTGATTTTGTGCCCACCAAACTCTACGGAAAGAAAAGTGATTAACATTTGTTTTCTCTTTGTTTCTTCCTCTTTTAGGCGAAGAAAGTCCACTAATTGCGGCTATCAAATAAGCTCTTTGTTTGATTGATTGACGGCACACACCACTTGTGTTTTGCATCCTAATCCACAATTGCTACTCCTACTTCCAAGTTGTTAACCATCCAGCACTTCAACACCATCCACTCAAAACTAACCAAGAAAATCTCACAAAGTGACTAAAATGCAAGCAGACGAGTCTGAAACACCAAGCAACCAACCAGTTTGACAGCCACGCGCGCTGATTTAAAACTCGGAACCTTAGTCATAGTAAATTCAAGATGTAGTCAATAACCAAAGCAATCGACGGCACGCTAGACAACCAAGTTCTTTATAGTATTCTATTTGTATTGTTTTTGTTTATATATATTCATCTACATTAATTACTTTATGTATATGCGTAATTAACGAAGCGTGTTTACGGCCTGTGATCGATCGATGACGACACCGCAACGACGCAGTATTAATTCTCTCTCGCTGTTCACAAAACGCTACTGCTATGTTTGCTGTATTTCGCTTGCAATTAATCTAACCGAACCCTTACGAATTGGTTTTAAGCTTTGCTTCTTTTCATATACTTTCTTTATGAAACCTAACTTTATATCGAGATAAGTTCGCGTATGAAATTGAACAATTGCATTGATATATTGCTATATTTTCATTTCCTTGCCATCTAGAAAACGAAGAACTGTTATAAGTAAACCATTAACGACCACCTGACCCATCCCAACCAACCACCGCATAGAACAATTGGCTAAACGAAGCTCGAAGCAATTTACCAGATACAGAAAATCAGCTAATTTAGTTTAATATTTAAATTTAAGCAATGTGTGTTTTCGATTTGTAATATTGTATATTTTTTTTTCGAGAATAAGTTTTTCAAGCTTGCCAGCGACATTGCTAAAGGAATCCGATCGATCTGTTTGTTGATGTTGTTGAACTGTGTCTGATATTTAATACTTTTGTTATTTATTATTGTTATTGTGGAGTAAAAGTCACACATTGTCGATCTATTGCGTTAGAGAAGAGGAAATATCCATTGTACAATTGACCTGTTGAATTTTAAAGACGATAAACAATAAAAAACTAAAACACCAGAAATTATCAACGCTCCCCAGTTCCTCTGTTTAGTTTCACTTCTGGGATTTTACGTCTGCTCTCCCCTTTCCAGCCGATAAGAATCCACCACAGCACGTGAAATCCCCACTCAGAGAGCCCCAAAGAGAGCCCAACGGGTCACGAGAGCTGCTCGAATCGCGGATTCTGTAATTCTATAAAACAATCGACCCAGACTCGCGGCCCCCCAGTCATGTGGATGAGGCTCGCCCGAGCATTTCAATGTTTTGCCAGCGACTTTTTGTGTTTGCCTTGATGGCCGGCGGCTGGGCGCTGGGAGCGGATGCAGGTGAGCGGGCCGGCGGCCCATGCAGTCGAGTTTGAGTCGAGCCTTTTGTTGTTGTTCCAGCCTACGGAGATCTGTGCCTCACGCCCGCGGGAGAGGCGGGCCAGTGCGTGCCCTACTCGTCGTGCGCGGATATCGAGCAGCAGCTGATGGCGGCCCAGAAGGAAAAGCGCAGCCTCTCCTCGGATTACGCCAGCTACTTGCAAAAGGCCCATTGCGGGGAGGAGGGCAACCGAATGTTCTGCTGCGCCCAGAGCCAAGTTCAGCACAATTCCAAGGTGATGGCTTTGTTCCGGGACGAGAATTTCAAGTGCGGCGTGTTGCTCAATCGCCTGGTGTCCAATGGCTATGAAGTGCAGCTCTCCTCGCGGCCCTGGATGGCCTTGCTCAAGTACAATAAGGATGGAGGGCCCCGCTTCCTGTGCGGCGGCACAGTTATTCACGAGCGTAAGTGTGAATCAATTTCGAGTTAAAAGTATTCATTTGGTTATTACTAGGTTATATACTCACTGCCGCCCACTGTGTCCATGGACTGGAAGATCAACTGTAAGAATGAGTTTATAAGGAGTCCTGAGGAGTTTCTAAGCTTTTTTGGTTTCAAGGCACGCGGTGCGTTTGGGTGAGCATCGAATTTCCACGGACCCGGACTGCCGGCAGCAGGGACGCAAGAAGAAGTGCGCGCCTCCCGTGATCGATGTCCCAATCGAGAAGTATATAATCCACGCGAAGTACGATCCCAAGATGGTCCACAACGACATAGCCTTGCTGCGGCTCAACCAGACGGTGGACTTCCAAAGTAAGTGGCAGGACTTTCAGGTGAACTGATTAATGAGAATTTCATTTGAAGAACACATAAAGCCGATTTGCCTGCCCATAACCGACGACCTGAAGCGGGAAGTGGATAACCTAACCGACCTGCTGGTCACCGGCTGGGGCACCACCGAGACCGGTTCTTCATCGGATGTCCTGCTGCAGGCGAAAATACCCCTGAAAACGCGAGGCCTCTGCTCGGATACGTTTCGCCGCGAGGTCCTGAACTCTCAGCTCTGTGTGGGCGGCAATGATCTGCAGGACTCCTGCAAGGGCGACTCCGGAGGTCCCTTGCAGGCTGCCGTCAATTATTTGTCTGAACACAAAGTGCGCATGGTGGAGTTCGGGATTGTCAGCCTGGGCGTGGTGTCCTGCGGCCAAATCAGCCTGCCCGGACTCTACACCAATGTGGCCGAGTATGTCCAATGGATCACCGATATGATGGCCATTAATGGTCTTTGAAAATACTCTGTAGTGCCATTAATAAAGATATATCTTAATTTTAAATATACTGGTTAGTCTTATTTAAATATTCATATTACGATTGCTGGGTACCTGCTGTTGTTTAAGATTAAAGACGCTGACTCATAAGGGTCACGAGGGGGGCGTTTCTAATAACATAAATTTGCAGTTGCTGTTTGATTGCGGTTAGCGGGTCTTGAGATTTCGATATAGAACTTAAACTTGGTAGAATGAGTAATAAAATTAATTTACCAGAGGCCCTACTTAGAAGTATTTGAGTGACTCATTGAGCGTTCTAAATTTGTTATATCAATCAGCTATTTTTATTGTGGGATCCAATTATCAACTAACCAATGCAGCTGAAGTTGCTGCGATTTTTAGGGGGTTTCTGAAAAACCAAAGCCCCCGCCAATTAACCCATACAAAACCCAAACACGTACCTGAGGATTGTCGGCTTGGACGTGTCGATGCGTTGCCCAAAGCTTTGGGTTTTCCAAGTTTGGGATTTCCATGATACCAAAAGCCGAAGGAACAAGTTTGCAGCCAAGCTCTCGGCTAATTGCCGGGGAGTAGCCTGGGGAACTTAGTCATTAACCCGCCGCTTGCAAGCTCCCAGGGAAAAATGTAAAATTAAATCCGACACTCTGAGAGCTGCTGGGAATTAAGATACTCGACTTGGACGCGTGGCTGTCGCACGCTCTTGAGCTCGACTCGAGCTATGCTGACGGCCAGGGGGTTTCCTGGAATTCGCGCTCTGAGTCGACTCAGCCTGCGATCGAGCGCCCACTCGACCCTCACACGTGCTGGCCGATCGTGGGAAACCTGTTGGGCCTGTGAGAAATCCACACACCTCCACCTCGTCGAAGCTGTTGTGAGTAAAAACCGGCATATTAATAATTATAAAACCCGACGAGGAGCGGCTCCGCTCTCATACTTAAGCTCGGCACACGCCGTCTGCTGGCTCAGTTGAAGGCGCCAAGTCGCAGCGACAAAAACATCGCGGGTAAGATAAACAAAGCGAGGAATTAAAACATCGCCAGCTTTAAAGTTCAGAAACGGAAGAACGCCCAGCGATTTCGACTTAATAGCTCGAGTTCGCCCCAAGCGCTGCCTGTTGTTCTGATAAAGCCGCTCATCTTCGGAGAGAAACCTCGACAGGATGTCGGTTGCCTTCAAGTTATTAATAGCCCACTTGGCCTTGATGGCCTGGCCGGCTTTCGTGCAGGCCCGTAAGTTCAGCCAGCCTCTCTTAGACTTTTACTTGGCTAACTTTGTATCTTCCCCCCCTAGAAAGCAGCTGTAGCCTGCCCAATGGCTCGACTGGCTACTGTGTGCCCGGCGTGGACTGCAAGTACGTGAGGGAGCTGGAGCAGAAGTACGGAAGGTATGTGCCAGTGTCGGTGCAAAGGATGCTGATGAGCGTGGCCTGCAACCGCCAGCAGCGGCAGTTCCATCTGTGCTGCCCGGCCGACCAGGTGCTCTCGGGCATTGTGCCCCAGACCAGCAGTGGCGGAGGCAACAGCGGCAGCTCGGCTGCCACGAACAGCCGTCCTTTGAGCGGGAATGGCATTGACGCCCGGGGCTTCCAGATACTCGAGTCCATGGCCAGGGAGTGCGGCAAGAGCACCAACATCAAGGTCAGCGGCGGCGAGGAGACCGGGCTGGGGGAATTCCCCTGGCTGGCCCTGCTCAGGTACGAGACCGCGGGCAGGCCATTCCTGTGCGGCGGCAGCCTGATCAGCGATCGCTATGTGCTCACCGCAGCCCATTGCGTGGTCAACTCGGATGAATTGTAAGTTCCACAGACTCCTTCTTCCCCAAAAGGCTTCAATGATTTGTTTCTTGACAGGATTGGCGTGCGCCTGGGCGAGCACAACCTGACCACCGAGAGGGACTGCCAGTGGAAGGGCCGCAAGCAGGTCTGCCTGCCGCCCTACGAGGACTACGGCGTGGAGTCGGTCACGCCGCATCCCAACTACGTCCACGGCTCTTTCCATTACGATTTGGCGTTGGTTCGTCTCAACAGGCCCGTCCGCTTTGACCGACACATCAAGGCCGTGTGCCTGCCCATTGACAGCAACTCGCAGAACGTGGCCGCGGACCAAAGCTACTTCATAGCCGGCTGGGGTTTCACGGACAAGGACCGCGCCGACCCCTTGACCGGGGCCCGAGAGGCCTCCACAGTGCCCCGCCGCGCGGTGGTCACCCACCAGAAGCTGGACGTCTGCCGCAACTACTTCAACCGGGACAACATCAACGAGAACCAGGTGTGCGCCCTGGGGGCCAACAACATTCACACCTGCCGGGGAGACTCCGGCGGGCCGCTCTTCTTCCGCCACAACTTCAAGGAGACCGTGCGGTACGTGCAGTATGGAGTGGTGTCCTATGGCGGGCGGTCCTGCGGCCGGCTGGAGGGGCTGCCCAGCATCTTCACCAACGTCATACAGCTGCTGCCTTGGATAACCCAGAACATCTACTGAGTTGGTCCCCAGCTCAGAGCGTATTTATTTCCCGAACTCCTAATCCATAAGGCCCGACTATCAAATGATTTCTTAGTTTTTAAGGAAACTTTAGCATTAAATCAAAGAATTGCTGCAGCATAAGTTGGTTGGCTTTGGGGTTTGGGATTTCTGGTAAATTTTGCTGGCGTTCTGCGGTTTTGATGGCCGGGAAATTCAGCTCAATTGTCGTTACCGTAATCGGTTATGAGATCCCGTCAAATCGGTTGGCCAAAGCCGAGATGCGTCAGCGGCGGAATCTCTTGGCCCACGTCAGTCGGCAAGCAAATCAGCTTTTTCTCAACGTCAGCCAGCCATAAAACTGATGGAAGGTGGTGGATATAATTGACCCCCCCCACTTGGGAGGCTTTAGGATGGTAAGGCCCGGGACTGGTCGAGCTTTGTTTGCAGTTCGTTGATCCAGGTTTGGTTTTTGGGCGGCGGGTAAATACCGGGAATTGTGGGAGATTCGAACCGTAATTTCCCAAAAAAAAAAAATATGAGATCGAAACATAAAATTCCACAGTTGAAATCGCAACGATTTTTGGTATTTAAATTCGAACCTGTTTCTGACTAATTTGGAATAATTTCTTTTAAATTAATTCTTGTTCTGTTTAGGGAGGCCAAACAATGATTCACCGATTGACGAACGACTCATAGCCTGGCTATGATATGAATTCATTGCGGTTTACATAGAGCCAAGTTCAAGGCCTTTAATCTTCAGATCCAGGCTTAGTGCCTTGATTCCCAATAACCGCTTTGTTTATTTCACATTGCTATGAAAATGCAATGAACGTCAGGCAATTCCCTCAAATGCTGAATGTAAAGTCTTTCGAAATTCCCCACAGTTAATTACGCTTAGCCAGTTTTCTTCTGGAGCACAATGCGTGAGATACCGAGAGAATTTCCCATTCAGCTAATAAATCCGACGAATTAAACAATTTTGAAATATTTGCAGCAGTCGGCAATCAAAGCTGATGACAGTCATTCCGACTAAATTAAGGAGGTTAATTTATTCCAAAAAACACAAACACGTCTGCGTTTAATGAATGCCAGAGGCCCAGTGATGAATAATGGAATCCCCAGCTAGCCCAAAGGATACAATGACGAGAGATCTTATCGCTGAAAGGCCGGGAGCCGCCCGGCGGAAATCGAATCAGAAGCGTTTGGCCTGTCGCCGTTCACACAATGAACTGGGACCGATTTTTCCGTTTGTCATTGAAGGGGTGAGAATTATTAACCCGAAATAAGGACAACCTAACCTAGATTCCTTTGGCAGGCTGCTCTACATCATAACTTTCTGGAGGGCAGTGCCTTTTATGGTGCGGGTGTCCACAATCCTGCTGGAGAACTTTGTCTCCACTTCGGTGACATTCAACTTGGATACTCTCTAGTAAGAGGACTTTAAAGGTTACTTATATTCATTGAATAACTCTTCCAGTGTTTGCAGTCTCAACTGGAACACCACCTTTCCGGCCATCACCGTGTGCGAGCTGTACAATGGCGAGAAGATCTGGGACCTCAGCGAAACGCACTTTGGGGCCGACCATGAAATGTACCTAGACGATCTTATAAGCGAGATTGTCTTCTTCCGCGGGATCTGCGCCAGCTGCGATAAATGCGACTCTACTCATTACTGTCCTGATAACTTCACCTTGCTCCTGGACTTGGTAAGTGTGGCAGGTGGAAAGTTTACCGATTTACTGATCTCTTTTCCGTCCTTTCAGTTTCGCACGAAGTGCGACGGGCTGATCAAGGAGTGCAACTATCTGGACACTTTCTTTGACTGCTGCGAGGAGTTCCTTCCCATACACACAGAGTACGGAGTGTGCTATTCCTTCAACTCGAATCAGGCGCGCAAGGTGGCGCAGGTCCAGCATGCCAACAACCGGATGACCGGTCCTGGCCACCTCACATTCAGCGTGGCTGCGGATGTCTTGCTGCACGTGCACGCGCCCATCGATGTGCCGTTCCAGTTCCACTACTCGGAGGGAATGATACGGGAGACTGTGCTGGTGGGCAGCAACAAGGAGCTGATCCTGAATGTCATCGAGGTGTACAACCACGAGAGTGTGCAGGACCTGAGCATGGAGCAGCGCCATTGCCGCTACAACCACGAAAAGGACGACCAGACCCTGGGCATCTACGAGTTCTACAGCTACTCGGGCTGCGTGGTGGAGTGCACGGTGTCCTTGCAGCTGATGTATTGCAACTGCACCAGCCACTTTCTGGCCTCGGCTGGCAGGAAGTCGCTGCCGGTGTGCAACTACCAAGGACTCCGCTGCCTCACCAAATACAGTGAAGTCATACAGATCGAGCAGAAGCTGTGCGATTGCATGAGCTCATGCAATGAGCCGGAGTACAATATCATCTACAATTCGGCTGAGTATGTAGAATAGAATCGCCGGAAAACTTACATATTTAAATTCCGTAGCGACCAGGAGCTGGGCGAGGGCGAGTCCAATATCCATATTGCTTTGGTGGAACTGCCCACACAGAGCTACGTGCGTCGGCTGGCTAAAACCAACCTGGACTTTTTGAGTAAGTAAAATTCCTGAACCGAGGGACGTTGAGTGGGAATCCTGTTCGTTGCAGTTTCTGTGGGCGGCTTGGTGAGTTTGTTCTTCAACACTTCGGCGCTGCGCATTGTGGAGACGCTCTTCTTGATTGTCGAGTACAGAAAACAGTTGTGGAAAAATGCAAAGTTCATATTTTACGGTACGATTAAATATATACAAAGTGCATTTTAAAATTAAAATCACAAACGTATTAAAATTCTTGCCTATACCGTGTCATGGCGTCGGTCGACTTCAATGGCTCAGGAGGGGTCTTTTTAAGTTGGTTCTCGAGTATTTGCATTCCCTTGGCCGGCAGTGGCCAGGCATTGGCACAGACTCTTTCAGTTCATGGACACCTTGATGGGCGCAAAGGATGCGTGCCCGTTGCTGCTGGACCAGGGCGACGGCATAATGAATTCCACTAGTTTCTGCATGTAGTTGGGCAAATACACAAAGCTGGAGAACATAATGAGGACTAGCACGAGGAACAGGAAGCCGTCTGCGCATAAAAAAACAAATAGGGAGATAAGAAAAGTTTGTATCTTTCTGATTTGCAATTGCTTACTTATTAAAGTCTTTTCCCAGGGCTCGAACATGTTGATACAAGTGACCAGCTCGTATTGGCGATACAAATTCGCCAGCGTTTGCTTAATGCTTTTCATTTTGTAAACAGCAAAATTAAATTCAAATCAAATCCACTTGTTCCTTGTTTTTTTTTCTCTCTTTTCTACGCGGCCAACAGCTGTTTTTAGGAGTTGCCAGAATACAAATCCAGGGTTCACAATAAGTGTTCCCACTTATGTTGATTAACTTAAGTGTCCATTCTGGGAACAGTGCGAGAACAGTGTCTCGTATGTGCCCTGCAAGAAGCTTTGGTCCTCGCCAATAAGGAGAACGCTTAAGAAGCAGTCTCAAAAGTCATTTTAATATAATATCCAAGGCTTTCTCCTCAAATTAAGCCACTTGGTGGCAACGCTGACTTAGCCTTGTGAAATACGGCAGCCCAGTCAGCTGATTGTCTGGCGCCAAATGGCTGATTTTGCAGCCGAATCGTGTTTAAATATTTTATTGGACGAATCAACAAAGCGAATTTCAACAAATATTAAGACGCTTGACGAGATTCTGTTCGGAGGCGTGTCCCTAAATCGAATCACCGAATTCGTTGGAAAGTCCGGCTCTGGCAAGACCCAAATGTGGTAAGTTCTGCATCGCAGGCTCTTAAATCTTAATTAATTTTATAATTTATTTTTTTAAAGTTTGCAGCTTTGTCTTAACGTGCAATTGCCGAAGGATTGTGGCGGCCTGGAGGGGCAAGCCCTGTTTATTGATACCAGGCAGGATTTCCATCCGCTCAGGCTAAGAGGTATCAAAGATCGCAGATCCCTGGAGCTCCTTTTAAAGTTCTTTGTTTCTCCTGTCCAGAGATGGCTTCACATCTTGAAAAGGAAGTTCCCAGGCTCAGCATCAACTCGCTGCTGGAGAATATTGAATTTATTGGCTGTTATAGGCCCCAAGACTTGGTTGCCAACATTCTCGGCCTCAAAGATTATTTAGCCCATAAGCCCAAAGTATGCACAGATTTTCCACTTCCAATTCGGTTATTAACCAGAGTTTCCTTTGCAGACGAAGCTAATTATAATTGACTCGCTATCCTTTACCCTGCGCTCGCTGCCGGACGTTGCGGAGCGAACAAATTTGGTTCAAAAGCTGCACGTTTCCTTCCGCCAGCTGCTGCAGAACTTTGATGTGGCGGTGAGTTTAATAATTTCCCAGCTCAGCTAAATATTAATTTATCGCTGGCAGTTGGTGTTTACAAGCGAACTGACCCATCGCATTTCTGAGGGCCGCTTTGAATTGGCCCCCACTCTGGGCCATGCCCACGGCCATCAGGTCAACGAGCGCGTCTGGCTGTCGCACGAGAGAGGCTGCTATTTTGGCGTCCATGTGGGAAAACTACTCCCAACCTGCAGAATGGCCGGGCTGTTCAGGGTAAGCTCTGTTTTCGCCTGCGAGGCCTTCCCTTTAATCAGCTTATGTCCTACAGATAGAAAAAAGAGGCATCGTTGGGCCGTCTTGAGAGCCAAGGTGAGCGTATGAAAATCTTTATTTACTGTTAAGCTTTTTATTTAATGCCAGTCCATTTAACATCTAAAAGTGTCATATAAATTAAGGAGCTTTTACTGCGCCCAAACCGGCAACTGTGTCGGCTGACAAACAGGATTCTCACCTGCTTGCCATAATTCGTGCAACGTTTACTCAACTAGCCAATTGACCACTCGCTAAAAGCTGTGAGGTGGACAGCGTTGGGGCTATCAATGCCCTGGTCACAGATTGACAGGCGAGCACAGGCCTTGATTTATGCGCGCGGCACAGGAATGTGGCAAAGTGTAAAAACTGTTTACACACACACACACTGCTGGTCGGCGTCATCGACACACTCCACTGGGCCATACCACTCCCCTCATTTCTACACCACATCAGTCCTGTGGCTTTTTCTCTTGCGCGCCGCCTGGTCCATGCCGGCCTAAGTCACAGTCACGCATATGCAGCGACAGCTAATTCAATTTCCACTTGCCGAAGCGCCTGGGTGCCTGGCAAGCCGACAACAAAGCTGCAGCTGGATCGCCGGGGCTCTTTAACCGAGTGTGCACGCCTAATTGGTAATGCGATCGGTCTTATTGAGGCGCAGGCGCAGCCTCGGACACGACGGCTGAGGCCGACGCTTGGCTATCAGTGTCGTCGTCGTCGTCGATGTCGTTGTTGTCGCTCCGCAAATCCCATTACGTGCAATCCGTTTCAAGCCATAAACATGTACACCGCGCTTTGAGCTCGTTGGTTGGCTCGCTGAGTGAGTGAGTTTCCTGGCTTCCAGCTGTGCAACTTGTCGCTCGAACTTAATTGCCTTGGCTGCGCTTATGACGTTCGTGTGCAATACATCGTCATCGCCATCGTCTGTGGGCATCGTCTTTGGTTATTAGAAAGTTTGGAGGTTGGCGAAAAGCTATCAGCACTGCTCGCTTGTCTCCGACGCGATTTTCGACACCGCTTGGCCTCCCATAAATTTGAAAATGCCAGCGCGCACTGGCCCTCAAATGCACTCAGCCCCACTCAGCTTAGCTAGGATCCGATCAGCCCAACTTGGCTGGGCTTCTTCTCTAATTTACTGGGCAATTCACTTGCCGGCTGGGTCGCCCGCCAGGTCCATTTTCCCAATTCGTATAGTTTTCAATTAAAAAGTAACACCACCAGCGGCCCCAAGCAGCAGGCCCGCTGCAGCCCCACGACCTGCGTCGAAAGTTCAGGCGGCTTTCCGGCTAATTCAGCCACGCCGAACGGCACACGATGGCAGCCAAGCGATAGCAGTTTGCAATGGCGGCAGCGTTGGCCACTCGGCAGCCGTTCGAGCTTCGCCTGCGCGCCCGCCTAAGATAATCAAATTTTGGGCCACGCTATTGGCATCCCGAAGGCCCGACTCGCAGACCAACGGTGGCAAAAGGTTCGCCGTACCGCTTTATTGTTCTGAGAAATTGTTATTAATTGAGTTGTAGTTGCCTGGCCGGAGTGTTGCCCCAGCCACTGATAGGCTATCGGCTATCGGAGCGGAGCGGAGCGAGTCCACTTCCACATCATCCGGCTGGCCCCCTGGGTGGCCGCTACATCTATAAATTTTTTAATCCGTCCGTTCTACTTGCCCAATTCAATTTAGTTGGGCCATCAATAAGCCGGCGATGGCGACGGCGATGGCGAAGGCGATCTCATTTGCATAATTTATGCCCATCAATTAGCTGATTAATTTATTTGGCATACTGTCCGGACCTCTGGCCAGGAGCATGCCCAAAACGCTTGTCTAATTAGACAAATGTGGTACATTAATGTCAGAGTCTGGCATTTATTAAGTGTGGACCGCCTCGGGCCCCGAGCTGCCCCGACTAAATGATTGGTGGCTGTGATTAGTTGCTGTCAGCTGGCCGCTTCCTAAGCTCGCAAAGCGTCGATTCCAAACTGTTTTTGTCATCAGAAGAAGACCTAGAAAAAACCCTAAGGACCTAAGGATTCTACTGTAATGATTTAAATAAATTAAGTAAGCCTGGGAACCGCGTAAGGTTTCCTCTTGTGGCTGCATCACTTGTTTGCAAATTGAACTGATCTCGTCTTCGTGTCGAGAGGACTGGGACTGGATCGCCTGAGACTGTCGCTTGAAGAGGGAAGTAAAAATATTTTAATTAAAAAACAACTAAACGTTTACTGTTGATGATCTTATCTACGGGCATTTCAAACAAACAAGCCAACTAACCATGCTAACTGTTTTGGCTACCGACTGTGTTGGCGCTGGCGGTTGCGGTGGCTCCTCCGCTGCCAGCAACTGCGTGCCTGGCGTTTTATGGCCAAACAAAACGTTTTAAACGACAACAAGTTGCATGCACCGCCGCCGCCAACAACAACAACAACAACATGCACTAAAACAACATACATGTGTCGGAGAGCGTCTATTTGAATATATATCAAATCTATTTTAGATAATTTTCTATAACAGCCGCCGGACAGCAAATAGCGCACATTTGCACAAGTTCGTTGCCTAAGTCTTTCGTTGGCTGGCCGGGCCAGTGCATATTTTACGCGCTGCCATTGTAAGGCCAAGCGGGAAAGCAAAAATTAAGTTGTTTTGCATAAAAGCGCCATAAAACTGGCCGGTGAGTGTGGCACCACCGCCACCGCCACAGTCCAGGGAGGCGAATGTAAACGTAGCAATTGTGATTAGAACGACACGACAGGCACGACATGAATCGCACCAAATGGTACATAGGCACAGTGGCCGGTCCGACGCAGGGCACAAGACATATGACGCTCTACAAATATGGACAACAATTGCCAACGTCGGCGATGGCGATATCAACAACATCGTCGTCGTCGTTGTCGTCGACAGGGACAGCGACAGCAACAATAACGACATCGAGGACAGGGAAAATTGGCGAGTCAACACGAGCGACGTATGTCATCAAATGGCACTGCTATTAGCGATCCTTCGTATGGCTTCCTGTTGTGCGATCGTAGGCAAATCCCCAATAGCCCAACGACAGCAGCAGCTTGCCACTATTATCAATTGAAGTTGGCTAATTGGTTTCAAATTTATGGACCCGTATTTGATATTTATGTCGTCTGCGAAGCGGCCAACAAGCTCGGCTCAGCCGTTCAGGCTAAGTCCCGACAACTTTAACCACCACCACCACCGCTGCTGTTGCTGGTGGTGCTGCTCCTGCTGTCTCTCGCGCAATTTTGCCTGTCTGCTTTGCCGTGGCATGCTGCAAACAACGTAATTGGCTTTCAATTTGCAGCAAATTGTTGCAACAGCCACGACAACACAGAGCCCAGCCAACGGCCAGCAGATCAGCCGACCAACCGACCAGCCGACCCGCCTGGCCGGGCCATCCAAGCCCGCGACGAAGAACGAAACATATTTAGATTATAGACGGATAAAGTTTATGTTGCTTCTCTCACTACTCGGGCCGGTCAGGAGTTGGGCCGGGTGCTCGATCAGCGTGGCAGGTTCGTTGTTGTTGTTGTTGGTGGTTCGGTTCTTGGCAGTTTCGCTTCCATAATTTCAATGAGTTATACGGCCAGCCAGCCCTTCAAAACGTTGAAAACGTGGCGCGCGTTAATTAAAAAACAGAAAAGCGTATAAAACAGCAGCCGACGGTGGCGGCGGCGGTGGTGGCTCGCCGGCAAGAAATATGTGAAAAAAAGCGCCAAAAATGCCGCTAAAATTTCGTTTGTGGGCCCAAAAGGCGAGCGGCGTGTCGAAGCCGTTGCCATTGCCGCTGCCGTTCAATAACTAAATAAAACACTCAGACCGAGGCCAGCTTTTTGGTGGATCCTTGGCCACGGCCGGCTCGGTCCTGAGGCAATCAAGCGAAAATTCCAGGCATTTTCAGCTTCATTAACAACGCAGCGACGCAACGACCGACGACCCGCTCTTGGCTCTTTTGTGTTGGCCAAATTTACGCATTGCCTGACCCAAACCCTTCCTGCCTCTCAACTTCCTTTTCAGCTTTGCGTTGCGTTTGCGGCTTTGAGTCTCACATCCTTCAATCTGGCCATTCCCATGGTCATAGACTTTGGCACTGTGGGTTTTTTGTTTTCGGTATTTTAATTAGAAACCGAACATCAGAAAACGCATTTCTGCGATCCGTCGACTCGGCTGCATTTCGATTTCACATTCAATTAGCGCATTTCTCGAATAAGCCAAGTGGCCAGCAATTGAGCCGTCGAATTTGATTGCGTTTGAATTTTTTATTATTTTTGTTGTTAAAAAATCAATCTTTCACTATTTTTGTAGGGCTACTTACTGCTGACGGGGTTAACTGATTTTAAAATACAATAAATAATACAATTCAATATTATTTCTAACATACTATGGAGTGTATTGTACAGAGCATACAGCTGACGAATGGTTAGCTTAATAATACGAATCTGGGAATGATATTGCGTCTGGACAACTGTTCTCGAGTTTAAGTAGTCGATCTAAGCGAAATACAATAACGGTAATATTAAATAATCTACACTATTTACAGAGCTCTTCTTCCTCTCGTAACGTCCCATTCGTCGTTGGTTAAATGAAAGTCTACGGCTAACTAAATTGTTCCGAAACTAAACGGAATTCTCGTAATACTCTTAATACCAAAATTCTATGCTTAGGTATTTACAAACTCACCTCCTGTTGTCGAGAGAATAAACGCTTCGTTACCCTAAATATCACACTGTGTAGGATGTTGCTAATCGAGGAAAAGAATCCTTAAGCTACAAATAAAATACAAAAAAAATTTAAACTATCAACGAAGCAACGAAACCTAACGCGAATTATGGACACACTACTAATGCACTTGAAGGTCGCGCCCGGAACATAAGTGAGAGTGGATGAAACCAAGCTTGGCCGCTGAGATCACTGAGTCCGCTGGCCATGGGCTCGGCTACACGACGACGGTGGCCAAAACATCGCTGTCATCGCAAATGGGCGGCGGCATTGACTTGCAGTTGATCGATCGCTTGCCGAAGTCCTTGCGCGGACTGTCCAGCGAGCCGACCGTGTTCTTCTTCATGTCCATGTTCTGGGTCTTGTGCAGCAAAATCTGCGAGCCGCGCTTCTGGGCCTGCTTCAGGCCCGTGCTGGCGTCCAGCTCCTTTTCAAAGTCGCAGGGCGGGAACAGCGGCTGCGAGCGGTGCAGCGTCGAACTGGTGGCCGACACGGCGGCCAAGGCGGACACAGCCGTCAACTCGGGGGCCGGATTCAGGCTCAGTTCCATGCCGTTGGTGGCCCTTAGCGAGCTGGTGCTGCCCTTCAGGGGATTCGTATACCGGCGCAGATTTTCTTCGTTCTGCAGGTTATTGGATTTCTCCTCCTCGTGGCGCAGCGCATCCAGCGAGGGCGTGAGGTTCATGCCGGAAGTGCTGCGGTAGGCCAGGCGCTGCTTCCAGTAGAGGCTGATGAATATGGAGAATCCCACGAGCACAATGAAGATGCCGCAAAGGACTCCGATGAGCAGGCTGTGGTTGCTGCCGTCGGCCACCCGGGCCGTCTCCAGCTTCACCTCCAGGATGGAGGTGAGGGCGGCCAGCTTGGCGTGCTGCATGTCGTTGCGGCGCTGGATGCCGTTCAGCTGGCGGGAGGACAGCAGCTCTCCGAGCAAAGCCACTGCCACCGGCAGCTCGCCATCATTCAGGCGAGTGGAGGACTACAAAAAATTACACCCTTAGATTTGTTGATTGGTTTAAAGGCTGGTGGGATGGACTTACCACAGTCAGCTCGATGGTGTCATTGGTGCCTGATTTCAGGTCGCACAGGACAATGAGCATGCCCAGCTTTTCCGAGTCCTCGTCGCTCTGATACTGCACATTGGGCAGCTTGATAAGTCGAGCTGCCAGGAGCACTCGCACCAGCGAACAGAGACCCTCAACCGAGGCCCCTTTGCCTACTCTTTCTACGTCCAGGAGAATGGTGAGGCGGGCGCAGTTTTCATTGACCAGTGCCTGATTGGGCCAGCAGCTGGCCTTGGCCGGCAGCCGCGGGGGAGCCACCCGGCGAGAGGGCTCCAGCGCCCGGCAATCGCCACGCACATTGCACGGCGGCGACAGGCAGGTCTCCCCCAAGGCCGGCACACACACCTCGTGCTGCTTGCACACGCCCGAGAGGTTCGACGACTTGGACAGCGGGTCCAGCTTGAAGCAGTTGGCCAGGCCGCACCAGAGCCGCGTGCAGCGCGAGGTGCCGTTCTCGCACACGCAGGCATTGCAGTACTCGTCCTCGTCGGTGCGCCCGGCCAGGGCCGTCTCCAGCCAGTTCTGGCTCTGGTTGAGGGCCGAGTAGGGCGAGATTGTGTTGCTGTGGTTGAGGCAGGCGGACTTGGGATCCGAGAGCACTGAAAGATAACCAAGTGGATGAGGCTTAATGAGTTTTTTTAAGGATAGTTCCTGTGGACTTACAAATCTCGCAGCGCAAGCCATGACGGCCGGGCGGGCAGATGCAGGAGTAGCCGCCAATGCCGTCGATGCAAGTGGCGCCTCCCTGGCAGGGCTGAGGCGAGCACTCGTTCACATTAATGCGACAATCCGGTCCCGAAAAGCCCTGGGCGCATAGGCAACGGAACCAGCCGGCCCCCGACTCGCAGGTGCCGCCGTTGTAGCAGGGCTGGCCGCGGCACTGGTCCACGGGCTCGTCGCAGAACAGGCCCGTCCAGCCGGGGGCGCAGCGGCAGTGCGGCTGCAAGGATTTGCCCGGAGAGCCGGGCATGCAGGTGCCGCCGTTTTGGCACTGGCCCGCATAGCAGATGGTTGCACGTTCCGAGCAACGCTTGCCTGCAAAAACAGAGAGGAAGGAAATCAGCAAAAACAAAAGACTCAAGACACGAACAGCAACCAAAGAAAGGGGCGTTGGTCAAACAGAAATTCATGGACCTAACTAATCAAGGCAAAAGTAAAAGCATCAGCGACACAGATCGATGTCCCCAGTGACTTGTGGGTGATATGGAAAAAGGCAAAAAGTGAAACGCGTGAAGTATGCAAATCGGGCAAGGGGCATAAATCAAACGAAGGTCTTTCCCGTTACCAACTGACTGCCGGCGCAGGCCCCCCATTGGCCTAAGCCTCTGGTTGTTGGTACACAAAATCAGGCAACTGGCTGAGACTAAAGCCCAGCTCGCCTCAAATTGAAGCCGTAATGACTGACGACTTTCAATGCCCAACTAAATGCCGCGCAGCCCCGTCTCCGCCGGCCAGTCGCCGTGTACTTAACGAACTCGAATCGGCTGCCCCGGCCGCCCGTTTAAATCCCCCAAAGCGTTGATAATGCGCTGCCGCCAGCAGGTTTTTTTTCCGCTCAGTCTAACGTGTCGCGGAGGCTCGCGGACTCTTTGACGCGGCTTTTGGGTGGTGGTTCGATTTGCTACTCTAAACGAAACCGGCCTGGAGACGGGCCTATTCGCGCAGTCAGCTCATGCTGGCTACGGGGCCGAGGGAAGGGCGTCTTGAAGTCGAAGGACGGACGGCAGACGACGGGCTCGTTTGGCAATTTCACAGGCTGCTGGCGCTGCACTTGTTGCCTCGCCCGGACGTTCACTTCGCGGGCTCAGCTGGCTGGCTGGCTGAGTTGCTTTTGGTTGCTTTTGTTTTTGCTTGGCTGTCCGACTTACCTGTCCAGCCCGACATGCATTCGCATGTAAAGTCGCCGTCACCGTCAAGGCAAATTCCGCCGTTTCGACAAGGATTCGGCGAGCATTCGTTCAGATCTGCAAGGATAGACGACAGACAGGGGCAGGCCGGCCGGTCGGTCGAGTTAATGAGTTTTCTTGTTCAACGCTCTGCGCTCTTCGGTTTCGGCTACTCACTGTGCTCGCAGAAGGTGCCCGTGTGGCCCACATGACATTTGCAGAAGGTGCCCGCGTCGCTCATTTCGCAGCTGCCATGACCACTGCAGGGCACTGGACTTGCCGACGCAGCAGTCGCCGCGCCGCCCGACAGACCTGTGGCATTGGCAAAGCAGCCTTCTGTGGGGTCCCAAATGTTATAAAAAAAAACAAAAAAAGAAACTTCAAGGGCTCTTACCGTTGCAGGGCGGCTGGGAGCAGAGCGGGCGCAGCTGCTCGCAGTGCTTGCCCGCCCGGTCCGGCGGGCAATGGCAATAGAAACTGCCCGGGGTGTTGTGGCAGTCGCCCTGCAGGCACGGCGAGGGGGTGCAGTGATCCTTGGCCTCCTAAACAGCGCCAAAACGAAAAGCCCATTAAAATTGAATTCAGATTTCATGCCAGCCCTCCCACTCACCTCGCACAGCGTCCCCGAATAGCCCAGCGGGCAAATGCAGTTGAACTTGCCCACCATGTCGATGCACTCGCCGCCATTGCGGCAGGGCAGGGCGGCGCACTCATCGATGTCCGTCTCGCAGTTGCGGCCTGGAAACCGATACCCAGTTAATTGAAAGGCCGCCCAGTCAGCGGGAGTCGTCCGCCCCACTCACCTGTGTATCCTGTGGCGCAGGCGCAGCGATAATCATTGACCAGATCAATGCAAGTGGCCCCATTGCGGCACTGACCCACGCAATCGTCGAGGTTCTCGGCGCAGGTCGGACCACCCCAGCCCTCGAGGCAGACGCACGAAAACGAGCCCGGCAGATTGAGGCATTCGCGTGCATTGATGCACGGCCCAATGGCGGCCACCAGCGCGGATGCAGATGAGGCGCCCACCGCGCTGGTCAAAGCGGCCAGGAGACTTGCTGACATGGTGAGATTTCCGCCGATTATCGAAGCCGCCGTGGTGGTCAGCAGGGCAGCCGTGGCTGTGGTCGACGTGGCGCTGGGCAGGACCGCGGCATCGCACTCGTTCACGTCCAGCTGGCAGACATCGCCGTGCCACTCGGGCGGGCATTCGCAGCGAAAGCCGCCGATTAGATCGACACAAGTGCCTCCATGTTCGCAGGGACCGCCGGCGCACTCGTCGATATCTGAAGCGAGGGAGGAGAGCAAGACGGCTGGTGAGTGAGCTGAAATGTCGCGTCGCGTTGCGGAAGAGAGGCAGGTGAATCGGCTGCCACGTCAATGAACTGGGAAGCCATCAGCTTCTCACCCGGTCGACTGGGGCATGCGTGCAGCGGGCTTATCTGCGGTCAGGAATCTCGAACCGCCTTCATCGCCTTCTTGCCGTTTTTTTTGGCATTTCGTTTTGTAGCCTGCACGCAAGTCGGCCAGCGCCCCCGAAAATAAACGCGGACTGAGATCTTCCCACCGGTGCATACCAATTGGATGGACAGCCAAGCCAGCAATCAATTAATGGGGTCAATCGAGCATCCTCGACTGGCGGAGGAGGCTGGGGCGCAGGCGGCCCTCGCCAGTGAAAGTCTCTAGCGGGTTTGTGGCTAAAGTCTTTTGTTTTGGCTAATAATTTGAAGTGAACGTTGTTGGGCGGCTGGCCAAATTGGAATGCATAACCAAATTGAATGGCCAATTGCCGCCTTGGCCAGCCCCAGACAAGTTGGTCACAGTCGCGCCAAATTGTCGTTTGCCGCTGCTGTGCGTGCCACGTTTCATTTCATTTCGCCACAGTCGAAATGCGTGTGTGTGCTCAATTGCATGATCGACGGCCCGGTCTGGCCAGGCCGTCCAGTTCTTTTGGCCGCAGCTAATCGCGTGCCTCAGAGCCCGGCAAATGCGAAAAATTAAATCAAAACTCACTTATTTCACATGTCGGCCCCGTCCAGCCCGTCGCGCAGCCGCAAGTAAACTCCGCCGCCGCCGGCAACTGGTAGGTGTTGGCAGCGCTTACATTTTGCCCGCCACCACCGCCGGCAATTGGCCCGCTGCCTGTGGCGTCCAGCATCGAATTGCGTCGACGGATCGGCTTCCCCATGGCCGCGCTCATGCCACGCATTGCCCGGTAGGTTGTTGTCAGCCTCGTGAGATTCGCCTGCTGCAAATGAAATAAAAACAGAAACACTCCAAGTAAGCATCGCTTTACATATGATCCACCGCGAAGGACTAATCTAGCCAGAGAGCGTGGCGAAATCAGCAGCATATTAAATTATTTTATAAATCGAGGGCTTAGGCTAGCCAGGGGGAAATCGCGAATTGAACTCACCTTGAGTGTGCATGTGCCGCCGTTGCGGCACGGCTGTGTGGCACACGGATGCTCCACAATCTCGCAGCGCTCCCCCGACAGGCCCTCGGCGCATGTGCAGCGATACTGGTCCGGCGCGGTGTTCTCACAGGTGCCTCCATGCATGCAGGGCTCGTGTGTGCCGCAGTAATTTAAATCTGCGAAATGAGCATGATAACCAGAGCGAAACTATGAAATATGCCACAAACTGTCGATATTATCAATTCGCCCGGCCGGCTGGCCGGCCACTCACCTTGATCGCAGAGGATGCCACCCCAGTTGGTGTCGCAGACGCATTTCCAGGCGCTGCCATTGCAGGAGCCGTGCTTGCAGCCGGGATAGACCATGCACTCGTTGCAGAGCGGACCTCGCCAGCCTGGCCGACACCTGTGGGTAGAAAATTGAAAGAGGCAAGAAGCAAGGGGCGCGTTTGGTTTATTAAGTTGATTATGGGAAACCCTGCCGACCGGAATGACCATAAATATGCGGCCAGCATGAAATTTGCATGGCACAAGGCCAAGAGCTAACCCCAAGGGCCCTTCTCAGCATCTGCAAGGGAAGTTGGGTTATCATCTGCCTGGTTGGGTCAGTGATTAATGTTCCCACCAAATTGGGTCAGTTTGATCTGCTACCCTTGAGTGGAGTTTGGAAAAGATTCCCAAAACATTTGGCGCGGCGATTTGATCGCTGCAACACGCCAAAGTGCAAGGATCAAAGTTAAATTACTTTGGCCGTCCAGTTATCGCCCAGCCAGCCGGCCGAGGTGCTAACTCTACAAGCCCAAAACTGACAGGAGGCCCCGATAGAACCGAGCCAGCAACGCCAAAAGGCCGGCCAAGCGGTCCGCCTGGCCCGTCCGTCCCTTGCCTGACGTTGTTCGATGTCTATAATTTATGATTTCATTAAAACAGCAGCCTGTTGTTATCTGTAAACGAATCTATTGCCATGGAGCTTGGCCAGGCCAGCCGACGGCCTGCAAATGGGCCAGCAACGTGCAAACAACGCAGCAATTTTTCTTAGCCGTCGACTGGATTATAATTGTCGATGTTGCAGCGCCGGAAATCTGCTGAGAGTCGTTGTTGTTGCTGCGGCTGCCGCGGCTGCAACTTGCCACATTTGACTGGTTTTTTTGATGCTTTCTAGGCCACGCTAATTATTGCTATTTAGAATCAGCCCAGACCGACCAATGCCAAGGCGGCCAGGCAGGCAGACGGACAGACAGTCGATGCGGGGATCCTCCACTGACAAGCGAGCTCATCTTTTTTTTCTTCCATGCTGCAAAAACAAAATCACGGCCAGTCGCCGCGACTGCCTGGATCACGTATTCTGTGTTACGCCGGAACATTAACAACAGCAACAGCAACGGCAGCAGCAACAATAAATGCTGAAAACCACAAACGATTTTTCGTGCTGCAGTCGAGGACCGCCAGCCAAGCCGATGGCTGGCTGCTTGGGGATCCTGCTGCCAAATCGAATTGCCGGAGCTTGTTGCTGTTGTTGTCGCCGTTGTGTGGGTGTCTGATTAGCCATTAAAAGGTTTTTATTATGAGATGTTCACCGCAGTTCAGGGATGCTTGCTTCTGCCCTCGTCTCCCCCTTTCAACTGTCGTTATAACTGTGGTAAAAAACTAATGGGTGTACGCATCTCTTAATTACAGAGATCTTTGGCCTGGGGATTCCGGTGAATATGAGAGACTGGGTTTGTTGACTTACACGCATTCGCCAGGTCGATCACATTTCCCCTCGCAGCCGGGCTTGCAAATGGCATTCTCGCAGTTGACTCCCTGCCAGCCATTTAGGCAGAGCTTCTGACCATCCCAGCCGCAGGTGTAGTGGCCAAACTGATCGTCGCGCGGCCGGCAGAAGGTCGTGCAGGTCGTGTTGTAGTAGGTAACGGAGCATTGGACCCTCACGCGGTAGGTGATGCGAGCGTTCCGTCCAATGTGGTCCAGGGTCTTCCATTCGGGCGATGGTAATATCACGCCCGAGTATGATGTTTCTTCAATTAACCTTTCCTCATCTGCATGCGGCAGCCGGCCACCAGGGTGGGCACAAAGTCGTCGACAATTCCAATCATTGGGTAGGCGTAGATGTCGACGGCGTCCATAGAACACAACACAAATAGAAACAGCAGAGTTGTAAACGTGGCCAAAACTACACCAGCAACCGCCGCCGCCGGTATTGCCGGTCTGTGGGCTTTTATTAGCCGTTCGGGCCGGGCTAATTAAGCCAAACGGCGTGCCGACGACGGCGGCAATTGCCACCGCACTTACTTACCGGGATAGGATGTGTTGTACATGTCCAGCGCCTGGAGTATCAGCGTAAACGACTTCTGAAATTGAACAAAAGAGCAGGGAAGTCGGTTTAATTTGCAGGGGTTTTGGTGGGCCAGCGGCAGCGGTGTTGACGCTAATGGACAGTTTAATCTCAACTGAGTGTTCCCTGGCCAATGGCGGCTGATGCAAATGAAGACGGACAGTTGGACAGATGGAGAAGCAAACAAACGAGCAGACAAAGCAAATGCACAAACAAACACTTTAATTTCACGCAAAATGCAAAGCCCGAGAGCCACAAGCTGGCTAAGAAAAGCAGATCGGGCTCAAAGCGCAGCGGTCGGTCGGTTGGTCGGCGACTTTCTAAACAGGCCCGGCCGGGCTGACCATGGCCATTGCAATTGGGCAAACAAAACAAATTTCTTTCTCTTCCTCTGTCTGTTTTAGATTTGCGCATAAAAATTGAAGAGTCGTTGTAATTGCGACCGAGCCAGAAGATTTCTCATGGCGCAAAAAGCAATTAAACGCCGCCGTCGCCGGAGACGTCAGGCCTTGCGCCGTTGGACGCCAGGAAATGCTCATTTAGCAGTTGACCAGCCGACCAGCCGAGGAGCCTGCGAGGGTGGCACGAAAAAGCCCACAGACAGTCAGATGATTGGCTGGCTGGCTGGTCAACTCTCTGCCCACTTGACACAGTTACAGAGGCGAATCCATGGCGGAGGCTGTCTGGCTCGAATTTCAATTCAATTTGGCGAGTCGCCGGATCGGCTGTCATAATCAGAATGTCTTTTTCCGGGCGCATGCTAAAATCCTCGACAGCCAGCGGCGCATGGCCATGCCAGCGGAAGTTTTCCAATTGAAAATGGCGTTGAATTGGTTTTGGATTTCATTTAAAGCTGCCGCCCTACCCCACCCACTCAACTCGCCTAAGATGATCCCAAATCTGCCCACACAAACCTATTACTCATGGCCGATCGTTAGGGCCGGGAAGAGGCAAAGAAATTAGAGCAGTAGTTCCGATTGGGAGACGCAACGGTGGCCATCGTGTGAGCCACCGAGGGCACCACAAACGGAAAGTGGAGCAGCTATAAAATCCACTCGACCACAAGCACCTCGATGATTGCGCACGCGCACTCCACGGCCAACGCCACTCGAGAAAAAAATCAAAATATTGTCAAGTGAAATTTGTCGTTGTTGGATTTTTCAATATTTCCCAAAGTCGCAAGTATTTATGTTCGCCTTTTGACAGTTACACTGAAGACTCGATGAGGGGCAACTTGGCGACTCGATGATGTTGTAGTTGCTGCCGCTTCTGCTTGTAGACCGGAGTGCTTGAGGTGAGTATTTCATAAGTCATGTTCATGAGTCTCAGTCAACCATTCACTCAATCATCTGGGCAAAAAAATAACCCATTCAATAAAAAGTGGGACGCATCAGGCAGCCAACGAGCATTGACTTTGGCTTCGCGTATCGGCAGCTAGATTTTTGAAGATTTCGTGATTTTGTGAAAGGCTTCTTGAAAACCGACTTCGTACCCTCGGCCAGCAGTTATAGAATATGCAGAATTTGCCAACGCCAGCGCAAACGGCCTGCAGTCCCAACCCACATCGCTCAAGACACTGAGAGAAATTGGGCAGCACTTGCAAATATTCTAGACTATAAGGGTCTCTTTGAAGTTCCATAGATTCGTAAAGGAAGTAAGCTTTATTCCCGGCATAAATTTGCTTTTGAATCATTCAAAGCCTCCGCTTTTCTTCGAGTGTAGTTTGAAGCGAATGTTTGGCCAGCCAACCCAAGATTAAAGCGAAACCAAACCGAACCGTAACGTATCGCCATCGCCATCGGCCGGACGACAGCCGCGACAAGGTAATGTTCCCACGAAACAGGTTGTCCGCACTTCGGGCCACAGAGCCCCGCACACTCACACACTCACACACTTGCACACACGGTTTGGGCCACCGTCACAGTCACCGTGATCGCCTAGAACGCGCCTTGCTGGCGGCGTCGGCGGCTGACGCTGACGCATGGGCTGTTAATGTAAACGGCGGCGCATGCGCATGCCAATGCGCAGTGACTGTGCGGGGCGGGGCTGGGGGGCAGGTTTGCCTATTAGTTGGCAGCATTGGCGACGGCGCAGGCGTGTAATTGTTGGCACAACCACACATACAAAGCAGTGACAGCCACACGACCATGGCAGTCACTTGGGCCAAGTGAGTTTTTTATTTGTTGCCAAAAACATTTGCCGTTTAAAGAATAAACAGCAAAGTGAGAACGCCGCCGCCCAGAGTCTCGGCAACGGCAACTGACTGGCAGCTGCGGAATCCAAATCCGAATCCGAGTAGGCCACGTTTTAGCAGTTTTAAGCCCGCATTATGCGCACTTAATTAATGCCCGGTCCCAGGCCCAGAATCAAGAGCACTGAAAGCCGCTTAGGCGACCGACGACCCACTGGCCGCCGCCAAGTGCCACTGCCAGCGGAGCGCGGCCAGAAAAATAAAACATAATTTTTAATTGCCTTTTTTCTCTGGGCGGGCGGGCTACCGGCGCGGCACGGATGGTCGTCGTTTAGGCCAAGTTAAGCGGCTTTCGGTGGTCGGGATGCCTGTGATTTATTTTCACGTGTCTCCCTCTGTGCCTCGGCCGTTCCTCCAGATGAGTCAGCAGTACGCAGCCCACGCCGTCGAAATCTTTCCAATGCCGTTGTTTTGATGTTTTTCGGGCTACCGGAAATAATCAGCCTCGGCGACCCGGCGGCACTGCAGGCGTGTGAAAACCCAATTGACTTTGGCTCATAATTTATAACTGCATGGGGCGGCCGTCGTCTGTCTTATCGCCCCAGACACATTCCTCACACACACACACACACATCACGATCGCAGCAATTACATAGCTTTGAGCGCTGCCAGAATCGCTTATCAGTTTTGGTTTCCATGCTGGGCAGCGGCCAGAGCGCGTGCCAATCGCGTGTGTGTGTGTGTGTGTTTTGAGCGAGTGTAGATTGTGCTATGAGCGGAGGGAGAGGGGAATCTATTTGGGAATTTTGGTCACTTACCGTCCAGCGAAATGTGAAGGGCAGCACAATGGCCCCAACGCCGGGATCGCTGAGCACGAAACTCGGGCCGCCCAGGATTTTGGTGGTTGAGTTGCCGAACGAACAGCCCGTCGATATGCTGGCTCCTTGCTCGGTTGTCTGGTATTCCTTAAGGCACAAACGAAACGCCGTCGTGCACGGTGGACAGCCTGCAAAAAATCAAAAAGATTTTTCAATTTTCTACAACATTTACAGAGATTTCTTAAAGCATAATTCAGAGCGAACTTCGACCTTCATGGAATTCAAATTAAATCCAATTTCTTATCATTTTCTATACTTCCAAGAAATCGTCTTCTTATCAAGAGATTTCCAGGCGGCCCTTGAGCTTAGTTATTTGGAAGCGAATCTAAAATCTAAATTCGGGGATTTTTTTTGAAAATCAAGTGCCAAGCCTGACATGCAATCTGTAAAGCCCCAAAACCTTGACCGACATTCTTGACGAGCTCTGGCGATAAGAACCCGAAAAATATCTCGAAAAAAAGCATCACTCCGTTGGTTTATATATAAATTCTTGCAACTTACCCGTCGTCTTGGTGCCCCGCATTTCCGTCGGCAGGCCGCAGCAATAACCCGTGAGCAAATGGCTGTTGGTATTTGAAATTTCTAATATTTCCAGCTCGAAGTTACCAGCTGCGGAAATCTGGGGGAAAAAAATGAAACGCATGAGAAATATATAGGAAGAGATCATGAGAAGAAACATGTAAACAAATTTAAAAATCCATCGCCCCGCTGCCCATCCAAATCGGCCAAATCAATCACGGCCCATAAGCAACTGGGCTAAGACCATAAAATAATATGATCAGCACTGTGAAGTTCGTTTGCTCGTTGTAAAAGCTAATAAGCCACCTAGGGCGCTCTGATTGGACCACGACAGAGGTTTTAATTAAAAAACACGAAAGAAAATCGAAAGATCGGCCCAAAGAAAGATCGACAAGAAATCGAATCGACTTTGGGAACGAAAGAAAAAAAAGATCACCGAAAAGGAGCGCCGGCTGACGGGCAACTGGGCAGCGCGGCGGCAACTCGGCGTCTGTTGTTATGTTTTGATAAATTCACCGACAAATGAAACACGAAAATAATGAGAAATGTTTCCGAAAACACAAAGCCCCCAGACAGACCACCGGCCCATTTAATCAAACGAGACGTCCAACTGCTTGCACAATTTAGAAGGCTTTTGTGCCCGACTTGGCCGTTGGCTGGCAGCTCTCAGGCAGCCCAGTGGGTTGGCCAAAATGACCGCCGATTGGCCGATTCGCCGCTCACATAAAATTAATAACGCATTAGATTCGAACCGCAACCGGCAGAAGCGATCGCATCGTCTTCCCGTTGCCAGCCCAGGACAACCGGGCTTTGACAAATCGAGCATAAAGTTTAACTATTCCCGGCCTAATGGCCGATCATAATTTAGTTAGTGCGTTTGGCCGGCGCGCCGGTGCCGGTGCCACCGCCATCAGTGCCATCAACTTTGTAGTTTAGGGTTCATTACAGGCCGGAGCAGCCGCGAGGATCGTCGCGGCAAAATATGCTAATGAAAATTTCAACTTAGCCGGACGACAACCAGCCGGAGACTCCGTGGCGGTGCGGTGGCTTTAATGGTTTCATATTTCAGCAAATTTATGGCGTACACGGCCTGGGGAGGATTTTATTTGTACACTTTTTTGGTAGCCGGCCGAGCGTTGATAAGTTTATTAGAAATAAATTGCAATTTGCCTGAAAGCCTGGCAGTGCCGATCTAACGGGCCATCAGCCCAGAGGACAGGCCACCATTTTAAAGCGCCTCTTCTTATTATGCGCACCTGTGCGAAAAAATAAAACAAAAAGCGGCCCAGCAAACTTCCACTTCGAGTTGGAGTCGGAGTTGTCGGCTGGCTGGCCGGTGGGTTGGCGAGCAGTCAGTCAAGCAGCGTGCATCGTTGATCATCCTATAGATCAATCAATGCAGAGCCCCAGTGAAGCAGCCGTCGGACAAATCCGGACGACTGGGACGGACTCGGTGCTGACTGCTGACGACGGGACAACCGCCGACCGACAACGAGTTGGGTTCTTAGCATTTTCATGTGATTTCTTTTTGTGTGCCGCACGGCGCTGCACATTTGGTCAGTGCCCCCCGCGTCAAGTTGATTGGATGCCGTGCCACATCGTGGTGTTCTTAATCGAGGCACCAAGGAACCGGTTCTCTGTCCCCTCCGCCTCTCTCTACACTCGTATGTATTCTCTATGTCTGGGCTGTGCGAGTGGATTGTATTTATTTATCACATTTCCTTTGGACGGCTGCTGAGGGGCCCCCCATTCATGGGCGCAGGTCCGTGCGCAAGTGCAGCGGCGGCAGCTGTTCGCACATTTTGGTTTCGGGTTCTTAGGACCTTGCGGCGGGTCTCTAATATCGAAGACAAACAGTTGACGTAATCAATTTGATTAGATAACCGGTACGAAATGCCTAAACACGTGTGGAAATTTGTGGAAACCGCGGCGCCTTTCTCAACTTTCCCACAGCGATGGCGGGCCATCGACAGACGCCTCCTTGGCTGGCTTAATGAAGCGAAATTTATGTGAAATTAAGTTTTAATTAAATTTCAATGTCCGTAATGAGCCGCCAACTGCAGCGGCGGCCATGCATCTACCCAATTTGGATCAGCAACTGGAAAACAGTTTTGTTGACGTTTAAATGCTGCCATAATCACAACAAACAAAGCTCAAACCGAACTCGAACCCGGTACTGAAGTCGTGGGATTTCTCTCTCCCCATAGCCGCCGCCGACTCATTTCAATGTCTGAGTCGTCGCCTTCGCCACCGCCACCGCCAGAGTCGTTGCCAGTTTAATGCCCGGCTTATGATCAATAAACGTCAGGGGTTATGAGCCTTGCACGCATGTCAGCAGTGCGGAGAGGAAGCAGCATGCAAACTGGGTTAATTTAGCATGGCCAATAACCAGCGATGGCCAAGTTGGCCGAATAGAATGCCACGTCATGGGCAGGGACAGTTAAGCGATTCCCTGGAATTCGGGGCGGCGGCGATCGTAAATCGTTGCTACAAAATATTTAACTTTTATTCGCTTAATTAACAACTAAATAGTCTGAAGTCTGGGCTGGCTGGGGGCTCCTCTGAAGAAGCCACTCGCCATACCAGGAACGACCACCGTCCTAAATCAATGCAGTCCGGCTGGCAGGCTGGTCGGTCCCCTAGATAAATGGGTGTAATCAATTTGATTGCCTGGTCACCAACGGCTTCCAGACGATCTAATGCCGCCACCGCTTGGAGATATTTGGAATGGCCGGGGCCTCTCTTCGTATTAATCAAATTCCTGGCCGGTGTTTACATTCTCAACTGGGCAGCCACGATTAATTTTATGGTTCCTCAGGGTTCGTTGCTTTTTAATTGCCGCGCCGGCCAACCAAACCCATACGAAAAAATCTTCAAAAAAGACGGAAGATGCCCGGCATCTGTGGCATTTGGGAGTCTACAAGTTTAGTCACTTATGGTCAACACTTTTCGGCGGTCGGGGCCCTGAGGGCCGAAATGACCACGACCACGACTACTGTTGGCGGTGGAAGAGCGATTCGTTGAAGAAATTTAACGATTAAACGGTAGAAATGTTTGTTATTCCGGGTAAAAGAGACTTGCTGAATATCTGATTCCCAATTTTGAGAGCTCAGCCTCCGTCACCGTCTAATTGGTAGTTTAGATCGACTTAGATTTTGGGAGGAGTTTCCCAAGCAAATTGGTAACCACATCATTTGCATTACAATGGCCGCTCCCCTTCAAAAACGACTTGATCCGATCACAGACCCCATCAAATGAGAACACCAAGAAAAGAAGAAGCACACAAAAGAAACCAAAATTCGCGCAACTTAATCAAGTCTATTAAATTTGATTAATAACTCAGGCTTCTGATGGGAACCACTCACGAAAATGCAGCTGGTACCCCCACACCCGCATAAAAAACAGCAACCCTGTGATTTTGCACTTCTCGTGTGGGATAAACTTACCTTATGGACTAAGCATATTAAAATTAAAGCAATTAAGTGGCAGGCAGACTTCAGCGATCGGACTCCATCGATCAGGGATCCCGCTGACCGTCGACTTCTCGTCGTCGTCGTCGTCGTCGTCGCCGTCATTCTCAGGCCGAGGCCGTTTTGGGGCTCCGCAGAAGTCGGTGTGTTGGTGTTGCTTTTTGTGGATTTTCGACGAAAATGTTTCCTAAACATTTTGTACATTCTGTTCCGATGTCGATGTTGCCGCTGCTGCTGATGATGCCGATGATGCTGGTGGATCCAAGCAGGCCAAAGAGCTCTGACGGTTCGTGGTTGCTGTTTATTTGTGGGTGCGGGCGAGGTTTATTGGGGCTTTGATTTGGCCCATGTGGGTTCTCACTAATTAGTCGATTTGTTTTTCTTATCTGGGAGAACGCTTCGCACTGTTCTTGGTTTTTTGAGGCATTTTTCTAGCCCGTTGTTGCGGCTGCTTATCGTGGAATTGTAATACTTTTCGTTGTTGTTGGGGAATTGTTTTGATTTATTTTATTCTTATATCTTTTCCATTCAACTGGCTTACATTTTGCTTTTAAACACTCTACACTTCCACTTGATAGGGGATTGTTGCTGCAACAAAATGGAATCGAAACATTTCATCAACAGAGCCTAGGAAAATCTGCTATTTTCAGCACGCATCATTCAATTGACACGCATTCGCAGGGCCAGCAACAAGTGCAGCAGTTGCGGCCGCAGCATAAACGGCAGCAACCACAGCAGCCACCGCAATGGTTGCTACGTGCCAGCGCCGGCCGCAAATGCAAATGCAATTCAATTTATGTTAATTTAACGCTGCGGTTGCTGTTGCTGCTGCTGCTGCTTGTGCCGTTGTTGCCGCTGCTGCACTTGCTGCACCATCGCTGGCCGGCTCGCTGGCGGTGTCTTCGGCCACAAAACAATTTGCATCTTGTGCGCATATTAATTTACAGATATTTTCCCTCTTGTCAGCATTATTCATTCAGGACCAGCGCCTGCTTTTCCCCTCCTCCCTAGCGATCTCTGGCCCGCTTCTGTCGGCCGCCCTGTGGCCGGCCGCTGTTCGGGTGTTAATTGTCCATTTAATTAAGTAATTTGCTCAAGCCCGCGGCTCCCCACCACCAACGGAAGTCGTTGACTTTCAGACCAAATTGTGCATAAACACACACGCGAGCAGAGCGCTCTCAGCTGTTTGCGTGTGCGCGTGTGTGTGTGGGGAAGACATGACCGGAAGTGGCTTCAGCAAGAGCCCAGTGGCTATGGCTGATGCTGTCGCTGTTGTGGTTATTACTGTGGCGGTTGTTGTTGTGAAAGACTTTCGCCAAAGGGCACTCATCGCAATTTGCACAATGAATGGAAATGAGTGGTGGATATGATAAATGCATAAACCAGAAATCGCAGGGACATAGGAACCATTTAATACTCTTTTTCTCTAAGGGAAATTCAGGCTAACTGGAGCCCATGGTATTCTGGGGATTTTAAGAGAAAGAGAGCTTGTTTGATCGAAATTCCTATTTAGTATTTTTCCCTTTAACAAAAGATAAGGAGAAGAGCTTCCTGCCTGTGACGTAGATCCCGGATCTTTTTTAAGATATTTCAGAGATTGTTTTGGGGCCACGATTTATATACATCGCCGGTTCCCCCAGCTGATTTCCTATAATCTACTTGTCATGGGGAAGATTGCCCGCTAGCCTGGTTGCCCGGTTTCCCGATGTCGGCGCTATCGCCGATTTATATATACCCATTTGTTATTGTTGCTATTTTGTCTGCTTTCTTTTTTATTCTTATTTAAGTATGTTTCAATTCCATTTTGTTGTCGGTCGTTTGTTATCAATGAAAATGAAACGGAATGGGGCAGTGGAGGAGCGACGACTTAGGCCCGAGCGGAGTGGGCGGAGTGGAGTCGTCAATTGGATTTTTATTTCTCGCAATTGATGAAGAAATTTATGCCGTTCGCATTATTTAATTGTATTGTATTTTCACGTATTGTGCGCTATGCGTGTGTAATTTATTGTTATTTCCGTTTTTGTTATTTTACACGGGCCACTTGATTTTTCAACATTCACACGGCTGAGTTGAGATCTTTAAATCGGATTTATTACAAATTTCTTGCCAAAATCTCACTGGGTCACTTTGGGCGCATTTCATTTTTTTTCGAGGGGACTTAAGGGCAATTAAATTTTCTTTTTCGGACGGCAACACTTTCACGCTTTAAACGCTTTTCGTTTGTCACTAGCACAGCCCCGGAAAATGTAATAATCCAATTGTAAGGGCCGCGGGCTGTTTACCGTGGCTGCGATTGCCCATCACCATCACCGCTGCAAGCGCAGAGCACAACTGAAACGGCCACTTGAACGCGAGTCCTGTGGCAATTGCCCTGCAGCCTCGGCCACGGGGCGGAGCAACTCACGCGAGCAACCGAAGAGCCAACGAGAGAGCGAAAGCCTAGCAGCCACCACCGCTGCTGCCACCACCACCGCGAGATCAACTCACTTCACTGCACTGAATCAGAATTGGCGGCGCAGGCGCAGACGCAGACGCAGCCGCAGACAACTTCGATTTGGCGTTGCAAGTTTCTTGAGGCTCCGACTTGCCGCTCGTTGGTTGCGTGCGCTTCAGGCGTCAAAATACGACTGACTGGCGGCGGCGCGACTCGTCGCCCATTGCCGCTGGGCATGTGGCTGGGGAGAGCTTTGTGTGCTCTTAGTGCGGCCAACCGGTTCGGCTTGCCTCTCTTCGCTGGCATCTCTTTAGGGGCGCGCTGATTGGTTGTGCGCCGCCGGCTCAGATCCAGCGCCCGACCTGCTCGAACTTGTTAATGGACGAAGACAGCATCGCCGGCCGTCAGCATCGTCATCGGGCTCCGCTTCGTGGCCGTGGTCGTCTTCGGCTGCTGCACGCATGCGTTGTGGGTTTTGCCTTGGCTTCTGATGCTTCTATGTAGGCCTGGGGGGCTGCGTTTATGATTCCAACTTAATTATGGCAAACGCTGCCGGGCAGGGGCTACTGTGGGGGAATCTGTCTGGGCGTCCGGGGCGCCACGCTGACGACGCCTGGCTATGCGGCGGTGTCTCTGCTCTGCTCTAGTTAAGATGCCACAGGCGCGTCTGTGCAATTGCAATGTGCGTTTCATTAGCGTTTTATGGTGGCCATCAACTCACCGGGGATGAACACAATTAACACCTGGCCGGCTATCGCCCACCGGGCACTCACGCCAGAGTCCCCCGGGTGGCCACGAACGACCGCCGACGCGAGGGTGGCAGCCAATTATGGCCCAGACCCAACTGCCTGTACCGTTCGCCCGATTACGCGCCCAATTATATAGAACTGAAGTATGTATAAATCAAATTTGAATGTGCCGCTGCTGCCGTTGGTGCTGCTTTAGTTGTTGTTGTGGCCAATTGTCTAGTGGGCCGCAATCTCTTGGCTGGCAAAAACAAAAGACTTAAGCAACAAACTGCAATTGCATGCACAGCTACAACAACAAGAACACCAACAACAATGAAAGAAACGGCCACTAACTGGCCAGATCAAGTTGCTGTTATTTTCTGAAAATTGTTGTACATCCGGCTTATGTTCTCCGATGTTATCCAGATGTTAAAGTTGTTTAAATTTGTTGAGCCAACATTCAGCTTGATACACTTAAGATTATTTAAGATTTCCATCAAATAGAATCGAGAATTGCATTAGTCAAGAGATTTGGCTTATGGATTTCTCAAACGGTTCAATTATAAATGTCTCTTCAAATCCAATTGAATTCCATATTATTAATAAATAGCATTACGCTTAGCCTTCTGGAGATCTCTCAAAGTTTCGTGTGTTGGATCGTTAAGAATCCTTATCCCTAGTTTCCTTAGTTCTGGTTGAAATCAACGAGCTTGTGTATTTAGTTGGGTAATAAAATTAAGACTAATTTAATGGGCAATCGAATCTTTTCTCTTGTTATCTAACTCGTTAAGAAATTAAACTTAAGAACCTTTGATCATTTCTTTTAGTTCCTAAGAAGCCCCCACTTTGGATTAGAACTCGCAGTTGCTTAATGTTAACTAAGGCGAAAACAATTTATTTTAACAAAGTTTCCCTTCCTTTTAGTATTTCTGTAGGAGGCCGAATTGCTGTTGTAGCTGTCTCTGCGGTTATGGTTGTTCGTTGTTGCTGTTGCTGCTGGCTGGGCTATTGTTGTTGCTGTTGTTGTTAGCGGCTCATATTTCTTAGTGCGCATATCTAAATATCGAATCATGTCGCTGATTTTTGTAGCCGCTAGCTCTTTTCTACAGTCCGCCGACTGACTGCAACGTTTCGTTATTGTTGCAGCAGCAGCAACCCACAACGGCAACGGCAACAACACACACACACATACACACTAAATCTCATTGTGGCCGTTGTGACATGAGTCTTGTTCGACAATAGATAAAACAAATTGACTTGGTGTGTGCCCAAAATGTCTTCTCTAGCCAAAGCCGACCGCCTGGCCATCGTCTTCGGCGTTGTTGCTGTCGCTGTCGCTGCCGCTGCCGGTGATGCTGCCAGCGGCATTGTGGGCGTACAACTTGAGCTGTCCGGCTGCCTCTCTGGCTGGGCTGGTTAGCCCCTTTGTCATCTTTCGCCAGTGAGAAAACCGAGTCCACCACAATGCCCATTATCAGAAGGCTTGCCTTCCCCAGGCGACAGCCACGGCAAGAGCAACAACAATGAGCCTACCACCAACGACTGTCCAAATATGTTGCAAGTTGGTGTTATTCTTCACACGGCATCATAAATTTCACGTATAATTGACGCTTTCGGTTATATCAAAATTGGCTAAACGGCGCGGCGACAACACCGCCAACAACCGCAGCAACAACAACAAATCTTTTGCGTTGGTGGCTCCCATTGCGCCCGCCAGTCACAAAACGGACCCGAGGGGATTACTGGCCAGCGCCGCGCAGTTGTCTCGTTGTCGTTGTAGTTGCCTGGTCGCTGATCCCATGAGCAGCTTACATTGTTTCTGGCCTTAAGTTTTGATTTCGGCTAATAGCCAGAGCCCAGTTGGCCGACTGTCTTGGCATCGCTTGCCATTTGCAGGTGCCGCCGTTTCCCCTCTCATAATTCGGTGTGTTGGCGGCTTTTTTTGCCAGATGTTGTTGTTTCGGTTGTCGTCTTCGCCGGGCGAGCTGGTCTAGGAATTAGCCTTCATTTGGCCCGCTATCCAATTGACATGTGGACGAGTGGCCCACACACTTAACCGACTGTCCGGGGCATCCATAAATCTGTAAATCAAACATATTGAGTAATCAAAACTTGCTTGCAACCAGCGACCTTCGACGGGGGTGGCTCGGACCGACGTAGCAGGCTGGCGGCTGCAACCCCCGCTCATTAAACAAACAGGCAAATATGTTGGCAATTTGAGGCAGTTGGTTTTACACCACTCCAAAAAATTTATGACAGATTTTTCAAGTGTCTTGTGGTTGCCCGCGGCTGTGGCGACTTGTGGTTGCGGCCGGTGGCCTCTCAGATTTACGGTCAATATTTTATGATAGTTTACAGAGGCAGCGGTCGGGTGGCTATCTTCGATCGGAGCGGATTCTGTGGGCAACCGCTGGCAGTTGAATAGACAGTCAAATTGCCGAGGATCATCCATCAAAGCACCTGACCCGACGATTTGTACTGCCGCACAGCCAACCCAGCCCACTCGGCAATTTATTTGTCATGTGTGTGGCACTTGTGTGCCTGTGAACTTGCCACATGTTGCCACACTATCATGTCGCCCGGATTCATTTGAACAGTTGCGGTACGCCTCATTTAACGCCTCCCCCTGGCCCTCAATGGAAATCCGCCCCTAAACTTAAGCGACTCATAATCAAATTTCCGAAATCAGTAAGGCAAACAAGTTGGGCAAAATTATAACACGGACAAAGGCGATTAATTAGCCGGCGCAGACGCAGGCTCAGGCCCGCCGGAATCACTGCCGCCGGGTTGATGATGTCGACGGTGGTGGCTCCGCCCGGTGGTTGCTCCGGCGCAGTGTCAGTGTCTCTGCCGGCCGTGTAATCGAAACGACTGCGCGTGCTCGTGTTGCCAATCGATGAGAGTGAAGCGGCCGTCTGATCGCTGGCACCGCTCGGCCACTGGGGAGCCTCTGGGGAGGATCGCCGGGGCCCAGGAACCGCATACACATGCATATGTCATTTTTATAGCGCTGTACGTGTTGCCATAAATCCATAACAATATGACAAGTACAAGTACTTTAGCGGCAGCTTCTCTCATGTGCAACATGTTTGCACGTTCACGCCACAGACACCCAGCGGTTGCTGGCCGAGCATCGCTGGTCCGTTGGACACTTGGGCCGCTCGCTGGGGCCGGTCTGGGCCTCAGTTGCCGTGTGATTGCGATCAGCGTCGCCATGCCGCGCCAGGATGCTGGAATGGGATGGGATGCTCATTTGGGCGGCTACCCGGGCTGCTGTGGCCTGGCCACTGCGGCAGCAGTGCTACTCCATTTGGCTACAAAATATTTTGCGCCACTCGCCATTTGACATGATTTACATGAAGTTAAGACGCACGTTTTTATTACATTTTCGTGGCTGTAAGTACGCCCGACCGTTTCCACCCTCTCAGCGGCGAGGACGAACGGTCGACCGGCCGATCCATCGACCAGCCTCCCGTCTGCTTTGATTCGGCAAAGTGCCGCCGCCACCGCCACCGCCGTAAATATTACGCAGCTACCTCCGCCGAAACCCGAACATCTGGGCCAGGCAATTTTCAACAATTAAAAAGCCGGCCGACAAGGGTTAACCTCTCGTCGCAAATCATTTATCATTTTTCCTGCTACAGTTTTTCAAGTGCGTACAACACATCAAAAAAATAAGAAAAACATTACCACCACCACAAAAACAACCACCCTACCCATTCCACCCACCTTTTCGCAATTAAACAAACAACTAAAAAAGAGTCAACACATTCCCTGAAATCGAACCAGAGATACTCTACCAAATAGGAGGCCAAGGGTGGCTAATGGGGAAGTTTGAGGAAGTGGGATTTGTATTACTATAATCGAACGATAAGATAAGATAATAATAGATGATATTAAGCCCTGAAGAATTAAGCAAAATGAACCACAGATCTTTATATAGATCACTTTTAAAAAACACGTATAAATATATAAAGAAAATAACTTCTGATTGACTTTAATGAAGCTTGAAATCCGCTGATCCGAGTTTAAGATCTTTATAATCCAATAGAGCATTTAAAAATCCTAAAATCCAGCTCGGATTGCAATCTGCCGCATAGACCCGACCGAGGGGTGCAGAGGTCAACATGCTCGTCCTGCTGCTCCAGTTTGCTTCTTGCGGCGATGATAATTCCACAGCCGGTGGTGGTGGCTGCGACACTTGTCAGTGTCAGGCTCAGTGTCGGCCACGTTGCTCGTGTCGGTTGGGCTCTGCTGGGCCGGCTTAAGTCGACAGTTTAATTTAAGTTGGGAAATTGAATTGAGCGCCTCGACTGAGCCGGGCGAGACATTCAATTCCCCATCATAATCACTTCATTTATGGGATTTTCGGGTTTATTAAGCTTCATTAAATTTTAATCAATCTGTGTATCACTTTCCTGGCCGTCTGGCTCTCTATGTGTGCGTGAGATGGAAGGCTTGAGAATTTGATAAGCGATTGGATGATCTGAGTTATGGTTACAACCTGGAATCCAACTCATTTGGGTGGTCCGTGAAAGTATCTTGGGTCCATCCGCTCTCCGTAGTCCGTTGTCCGCTCGTCCGGTTGAGTGGATGCTACAAAATTTCGACTAATTAAAATACCTAAGAACCCAAAGGCCCCCCCAGTGCATGTGCGGCGAGTCCTGCCGGCCCAGTGCCGGCATTTCCAACATTTCATTGGAAATTTCCGAACATCGTTGGATAAGCAGCACGCTAACCTCAGAACATCTCAGAACTTAAGCACACCAGCGTCTCCCCGGCGGACGGTGGGGCAGAGTGACCAGTTTCCAAGTCTCTCGAAGGCCTTCTCCGAACGGCAAAAGATGAATGGTTGGTCTGGGGCCCTTGGCTGGGCCAATAGCGTTGCCCATGCCGATGCCGAAGCCGATGCTGTTGACTGCTCCCGCCTCGGAGTTGGACTCGTCGGTAGACTGACAGCAACAGAAATCGACAGTCGGGCGGTGGCAACCGAAAACCCAAAAAAAAGAAGGAAACGAAAGAAATCCGGGCAGAAAAACAGCACCAGCAACAACAACTAAAGCCCATCGCATTGGAATTGTAGCAACAACGCGGCCCGTCAGCCAAATGGACAGCTGAAAAGGAGGCTGGAATTTCGGTTGGGGCTTAAAACTTTTAGCATTTTTAATTAGCGCCTTCTTTGTTTTCGTTTCCATATTCGCTGCGTTTGGTCTTTAGACTCTTCCCTCAGATCTTTCTCGAGAGCTCCCTCGCCTAGGCTGAGAGCTCTCTCGAAAGAGAACTGTAGAGATTTTCTAGACCCCGAAACTCGGGCTCTTCCCAGGCCTATCGGCTTTCGGCGGCTAAGCTCCGGTGAGTGCAAAATTTGAAAAGTTAATCCATTAAATTTAATCACTTTGAAGGAACTAACCACTTGCCCTGGGCCGCTTGGCAGGCGGACAGTAGAGTTGATAAATTTCTCATTCTTAGCCGTCGTTGTCCAATCCTAGTTGCTTCTGCATTCCCAGCCAGCGATTTATAGCAGTCGAGTTGACCAATTACGCAGGCATCCGTCTGATGCCAAGACCAGCAAAAGTTGCTGCTGCCGCTGCTGCTGACAGTGCAATTGCTGCACTTTTACCCACAGTCGAGGGTTTGACAAGAGTCGGCGATGTTGGCCAGCCCATGGCCGTCAAACATAAATATCAATTACAGGTCTATAAATTTGAGACCAATTAGCCGAGGGAAATTGATAATACAGACGTTTAGACCAAGGCCTGCCCCCGCCTAAGTTAAGCTGAGGAACCAGCCAAATCAAATGGCTTGCCAATTTCCCTGGCCCCAACAGCTTAATACAAATTGAAGGCCCCGACTGGCCAAATGCCTCGTTCTCACATTAAGGCCGGTTAGCCGGGCAACCAGGCTGCCGTGCTAGTCGCAGTCGGGCTACTTAGGTTTTCGACACCCAATGAAATTTTCGCACATTACTGCCAAAAGTATCTCGATGCAGGAATATCTGGCCCAGAGCCGGTCAGGCGACGATGCGCGCCCATATCTGCATCTCGCTGGTAGGCAAATGCAATTTATTATATGTCCGGTGGACCCCGAGGACCCAGGCCAGAGTTGTTGGTGCGACGACACCGCCAACGCCGCTACTGCCGTCCTGGGGTCGTCCGGGCGGCGGACACACACGCAAACCTTTTGGCGTTTTCTTATTAATACATTTTTGGTCTTTAAGCGGGAGGGGAAGGGATGGGAGAGGGCCAGGACAAACGGGACGACGTTCGACTTGGGGGCCGGCAACGGCAATCAGATAAAAAACGCTTCGCACACGATTAGGAATTTTTAATTAAAATATTTTGTACTGCTGTTTGTAGTTAATTTTGTACAAGAGGCACAGGCCGAGTTTAAGTCGAAGGAGGCTCTGGCAGCAGCAGCCACTGCCGCCGCATACAAAGTGGCAGACAAGGCGACCCCCGCTCACCCACAACCCAAGCAGCAGCCAAGCACCTGCAACAGTTGCTGTTGTTGCTGCTGTTGTTGTTGCTGTTGCCGCTGTTTGTTGTATGCGTGTAGAACAGCACAAGGTACGCGATCCGATTGCACCGCCAAAGGGTGCCGAGTTAACTTGGCCCGGCTCTGTGGGCAAATCCTTTTCGCTTTCGAACCCGAACCGAGGGCCCAAGGAAATCGGTGGGCTTTACGGGAAGCCGTTTCGCTGGAGGTGGAGGTGCATTTTGCAACATTTCAACCTGCCACTGCGGTGGCAGCATTGATGGGCGTATACATGCGATTCCCCGCCCCAACCGACCCTTCCTATCCTTCCCGGTCTTTGGTTTGGGATCTGCAGTTTGTGGTTATTTTTTCCCGGTCCCGGTCCCGATCCCGGTCGTCGTTTAGCTTAACTCAACATATTTCCAGGTCGCAATCTCTGTCGAGTGTGCGAGTGTGTGTGAGAGAGCGCGGGTGCCGCTGTATTGGCGCGGTCGGGCGGCCCATCGATGATATATTTAGTGGCAGCAAAGCGAAAGACTTAGGCAACGAACTTGCCGCGCAGAAATGCCGATTACACCAGCAGTCGCCGCCATAGCCCAGCAGGGGGGCCCACATGACTAACTACATAACGATCCCATATTCATATACATATCAAGTACAGTAGACCACCACTAAAATGAACAACCACAAACCACCCAGACCAGGGCAAATGGGGGCTGCCTATTTAAGAAAGTAGTATTAGTAGTAGAAAAAGTAGTAGGGAAATTTAGCAGATTTTGTGTTCTTTGCTTGGCGTTGTTCACTGTGGCAGAAGAGAGCTTATGTATGTGAACCCATATGCCAATTGCTTGGGGATGCTGCTGCTGCTGACCGGCCACCCGCCCGTCCGTCGCACGACTTCGCAGTTCGCGTTTGCTGGGAGGTTTTTGGTTTCTTTTGCCCGCATCCCGGCCCAGCGGCGATCGCTTATTGTGTTTTTGCGCGCAAATTGAAGATCGTGTTAAACGCTAAAGTCGTTTTTGCAGACGATCACAACAACAACGACAACTGCAACAAGGCAACGACGACGACCAACACATGGAACACAATGCATCATTAGCGCTGTGGCAAATGTGTTTGGCATCCCGAAACACCAACACCAATGAGCACCGTACCGCACCGCAATCGCTGGCCGATCGCGGTCGGGTTTCCAGTGCAACAAGTGCAGCGGGCAGCCAGCTGGCGGGCCCTCGCTATCTGGCGACAGCCGTACGAAATTATTGAAAGCCGTAAATTATGACTAATTGATTAACAAATTCAAAACAGCCACAGCCACAACAAGGACACCCAGTCCCCGAATATCGAACGAGGGGCCAAAACAAATGGCCGGACAACACAAAGACACGCAACTTTTTCCCTGATCGGCTGCCACTTGACGTTTCGGGCTTTGGCTTTGGTTCACGTGCCCAGCATCCCAAAGGCTTTCGGTGCCCATTTGTTGGTGTTTACCAAAGAGCCCAACACTTGGCGACAATTGTAAACATTTAAAATGCAAAATGTGTCAAATGAGAAAACAGATTTGAGGCGTACGTTTCTCTTTCTTCTTTCGTTGTCGTAGGCCCCGCCGAAGAAAAATGGGCCCCAGAAACAACAACTTTTAAATAAATTTGCCTTTTACGTGGCGTGAAAAAATGCGCACGCACAGATTTTTGTAAACGACAAACGGAAGACACCGCAGCCAACCGGCCGCGCAGGCGTATAGCCAACGTGCCGTATGGCTAAATCGGGCTGCTGACATGGCCAGCAATCGAGAGACTCAATTTCTTGGTGTGGGCAGCCCCCGCCCCAACGTCTGTCTTAATTGTGCCGGCCAAACTTGCAAACTGCTAAGGGAAAGGACAAAGCGGTAACCGAATCGTTTAGGATTTTCAAGACTTCTTTTCTCTGAAGGCGTTAGAGTTATTTCCATTGAATTCTAAATAGATTATCGTATTACAGTCGGCTTATTGGCCGGCTGTCTGTCAAATTCTTGGCCTGACAAGGCCGCTTTATGACTCTAATTAAATGCTCGCGAGGCATGTCAAGCTCAATTAAATTTCTAAAACATCTGGCGACTTGAATTCGCCGCCGAAAGGTCTTCTGTCGGATTTGGCAGACGGCTGTGAAGTCGGCCTATTCGTAGGCTTATTGGGTCGCCCAGTTTGGTGAGGGTATTCAAAGCTCGTTGTCGGGCAATTAAATCTCCTTGCTGCTTTTATTATTCATGTTGCGCGTGGTGGCCCCAAACGGACTCGTAAAAACTGGAGCAACCACATTTCTGGCCGCAACTCGAAGAAAACGAAAACGAAATCGAAACGCCGGCAACATGCAACTGCCAGCCGTTTTAATTGTGTATTATTTTAATTTCAATTTTAATTGCAAATTTCAGTGTTACAGTTTTTTTCATTTTCGGACAACCACTGGCGTTTGGGTGAGCCGGTTCTGGACCGACTCGGGTTTCAGGGGAGCCGAGGAGTGGCGGCGGCCACATTACAAGCTGAAATGATTAAAAATGCAAAGCAAATACAGTTCATTATGGGCCATTTCGGTGCGCATGTCAGTCACAGTGGCCACATATTTCACTCACTCACCTGAGGCAGGAGGTCTATGGCGGCGGTTGCATGCAAAGCAGAGCCAGGCCGTGGCTGTAGTAGGAGTCAAAGGAGCCCACATCACAAGTGCAACGCATTCCCAGGCCGCGATTTCATCAAAATGATAAGCCAAGCCGAAGAGGCCAAACGCCGTGCGGAGATGCAACTGCCTGGCCGCCCGCCTGTCTCACTGACTGAATGTCAGTGCTCGTCTGCCTGTCTGCCGTGCCGTCCGGCTGTCTGTGTGTTAATGTCGTCTGTGCAGTAACAACAATCGAAACATTTAAGCACTTTACGCTATGCTCCACTTGAGCCGCAGCGCTGCGTTTCACATTCGAGTGCAAAATCAACATCGCCCAACAACATCACTCAAGACGGCGGCCCGGACCGCAGGACGTCCGTGGAGAGGGTGGGACGGCAGATTTAAATGTGCCTATCGGGTCGACACATCGACAATCGGCCCCGGCTTAGCCCAGGCTCAGGCCCTAGCCGCCCAGGCCCTAGAGATGGTGGCGATGAGCCGGTCGATCGCGGGGAGGGGCGGTGGGGGGCACTGGTCTGCTATACGGTGGCACTTGTAGTGATCTAATCTATGCGCGTTCTGTGTATGTCCCGATGTTGTTGTTTGCCCGATGGTGGTCTCTCTTGGCTTAATGACGACTGGCAGGCAGCCCACGCTTGTACGCCCGGCGGAGTTTATAGAGAAATTAAAGAACAAAATGAAGTGTCAAATTCTTGAAGAATGCAATGTGTGTGAGTGAGTGAGTGTGCGGGATTTCCATTCCGATTGGGCGGGCATACAAATCACAAATCAAATGGGCCCAAAGCCCGGCCGAGTTCGTGGCCTAAGTCTTTTGTTTGCCCCACCATATTTACGATGACAAATACGGCCGGCCGGCCGGCCAGGAATGGGAAAAGCGCCCAGACCCCATCCATTGGTATGCAGGCCGGGCTAAGCGGGTTGGCCGATGGACACACAGCCTCCAATCGACACCTTTGGCAAACAAAGCGTTAATGAAGTGCCAGCGAGCGAGCAAGCCACAAAGAGCCTACTCACCCCATTCCAGAGACGTCCAACCAAATGGAGTGCGTAAATTATATGGAAAATAAATACATAAAAGAATTTCCAAATCTGTATGCACGATTTATGCAGGCCTAAACACCGACGTTCTAAGTCAAATTAAAAGCAATTTGAAGTCCAAATACAAACGTCGGCAGCACACCAAACTCTCTCTTTCTCTTTCTGTCAGCCGTCAGCCGCCTCTCGCCAGCGACAGTTTGCTCCAAATTAAAAAAGTATAAAACCATAAAGACGACAATAATGACAGCAGTGATGATGGCGACAACGAGGTTGGCTGTCTCCCCACGCTCACGCACAGGGAACGACACGCTCATCCCAATGACAGAGGGAAATGTCTTCTTTGTGACAGGCCAGAATCCCGAGGGAGGCTAGCAAAGTTCCCTGTCATCGCATCCTGGGCTGCAGATCACAATTTGTCCAGATCGATTCTTATCATCTAAGGAATGAGCTGGAGAGGGTTTCCTGGAAAACTGATGGGGAGAAAAGAAGAGTTTAGAGATTCCTTGAAGAATAAAGTAATCCTAGTTATAAATCTTTAAGGAATTCTAGGACTTCAAGCAAGTGAATTGCACAGCTTCAGGATTAATTATTGACTTTTAGAACTATCAAGAAATATAAAAATATCTCTGAATATTGCTTTGATTTGTTTTCTAAACTTTACAAGGTGCCCTCTCTGGGCTTGTCCGCTTTTTGTCGCTGAACCTAATAATCCTCATGACTCGCATATCAAATGACAACAAATTTACTACGGACGCTGCCACGGCCGGAGCCGGTGCCGGTGCCGGTGGCGGTGCCGGTGCCCGGGCCGCTCGCGGCCTTAGTGTCAAATTGAGCGACAATGGACAACACCAAGAAGACGAGAAAGGCAAAGAGACCCACAAAAAACACAAGCCGGACTCAGTGGGACAGTGGCAGTCGGAGCAACTGTAACGTTTTGTTGCTGTCCCTCTTCCCGGCTGTCCGGCTGTCCATTGGGCCCTTCGATTGTCATATGTGTTGTGCATTTGCCGCTTTAATACCTTTTAACACTAATCGCATCGAGCACAGCGCAATCAGTTGTGATGAGAATATAAATAAAAAAACAAAAAACCAAACGGAATACGGGGGAAGGCAGAAAAACATAAAGAATCCGGACGGACGGACGGGCGCACAAATATCGTCGCCCTAGTCGTCGTCTTCGCTGTTGTCATCAGCAAAGGGTCGCCATCATCGTCATCGCCTTTGCCCATGAACAAGAAATAAAAATCGTTCAAGTTCTTGGCCAGGTCGGATTCGATGGCAACGGTAGGTCGATCGGTCGGTTGGGATTTTCTCACGTGTTGTTTGTGTTGCCCGATTTTTTTTATGTACCGATTTCGATTTTGTTGGGGCGTCGTCCGCGCACCGCGTTTGAAACTGGAGCTTCCCCATCGGCTGGGTCTTTCTCTCGCTGCCTCTATGCTCATCAGCATGAAACGAAGATTTTTATGAACGCAGTGAATTTTTATGTTCCAATGATGAACTGTGCACACACACGACCCAGCCAGCCAGCCAGCCACTGTCCACCGCCGCCGTCAAGGTGAGGCGGCAACATGACTCAGTCCCAAAAAAAAACACAAAAATAAAGAACGATCATCCATCCATCCAGTGGAGACTTTAGCGAAGGTCCCTCTTGGCTCGTTGGTCGGTATTAAAATCATCGAACAGGAAATTGCCACAAATTCTTTATGAGATTTACTATGTGTATTTTGGCCTTAATGATTTCTATTTTATTTCATTATAAGTTGCTGGTAGGGCTCTCGGTTTTCGTTGAGGAGAGCATATCTCATTTCGCCTCGATGACTTTTCTTCTGGCGGCCATCGCATCGCATCGATCGGCCACTGCACAGTACGTGGCCGGCCACCTTTCATGGCCAGCGCCGGTGAGAGGCTGGGGCGGGGCAAAGGCTACAAGTTCAGCCGGCAACTGCCCAGCTACCCAGCTGCCCAGGAGGGAGCTCTGGTCCGAATTCCAGTCAAAGGAAAACGCAACTGCCGAGAAGCACATGCGAAATCAGTAGATCACGAAATGAATAGCCATAAATACAAAGCCCCACAGCCAATGGACCTGGAATGCATGACTCCAGATGGAAACGTTGCGGCTCCAAACGGGCAGGCCGGCTAGACGACGTATGGGTAACGTTTTGCCATTTAGCTCGATTGCAGTTGCAAACATGCGATTTTGAAGTGGTTCGATTGGCCGCGAGTGTTGCTGGTTGCCGGCTGCTGGCTGCCGTATGCGTGCTGCTGGGAAATAGCTGGGAAGAAGATGCCACTAAACACTCAGATGCTGGATCTGGGCAAACTAATCTTCAATGGGAAACTACAGTGAGCTCTGGCCTAGCAGGGACGTCTGTCTGGCGGCAAACAAAATTATGCGAATCGTAGCTCAAAAATATCCAGCGGCTCTGCTGGCGGCGGTCATAAACTGCAATTTCGCAGCCCTGACGACTGCCGCCCGCTGTGGGGCTCCCGGGCAGCGGGTCCACTAAAAAAATCCTGAAAATTAATTAATCTTCACATGCAACTAAATTAACGCATGATTGCTGCCCAGAGCGTCCGCTGGCCGGCAGTCGGCGGGGCCGCAGGATTTATTGCATTTATCGGCCCATCGAATGGCAAAGCCTTGGCCAAGATTTATTCTTTTTTTTCGGGGTCCTGCGTGTGCTATGCGGAAGTGTTGGCCTTCCTTTCTTTTTGTCTGGTCGTCCGGGCTGCCTGTGGGTTTTGTCTAATTAAACGTCCCGTAACCTCAATTTATATGAGACGATTTGGTCGGTGACATTAATGAACACGCCGTTGACATGTTCGCTGGCAGCCACGACGACCGACGCCGATGACACCTTTGGCCAGGGACAACGGCATCGAGCACGGAGACAATGATGACTCCTCGAAGGAGCGTTTGGGGCGACGGGACCAAATCATCAATTAAATTAGTTAAAGTTGTTGTGCAGAACATTTGCCTGGCAGCCGATTGGTGTCCCAGTTGCCTGCTCGCTTGCAATTGGCATGGGGGCCGATCAACCGACTGACTGCCAACCCAGGCCAGGCTTATTTGCATTTTAGCCAACGTGGAGCCTCGGCTCATTTAAGTGTTAAAAACGGCAGAAACATGCGCTCCGGCCGACAAAATGCTACGTTTTCGTGCCTGCCATGGAGCTGGGGGTCGGCCTGCCGTTGTCATCGTCTTGTTGGCTTTTCAGTCTTCTGTTTTAAATATTAAAAGCCGCTACAAATCGTTGCCAGCTGCTGCTGCTGGCAGCGGCTGCTGCCAGGGCCTACATAGCCGAAAATTTGTCATTTTTTCCCGCGGTTTGGCGGCTCATTAGTCAGGCGGTCGCACATTTTCGTGGAAGCCCCCGAAAGTGGCCCCCAGACAGAATACTGCCACGCGATGACAAGCGAGATTAAAGGCAGCCCAACGATTTTTTGGCCCAAATGTGTAGCCTGTGTTCCCGGCTGCCAAGGGCTGGCTGGCTGGTTGCCTGGCTTGTTGACACTTTCTGTGGCGATTTTAATTAGAAACAAACGCCTTTTTTTGTCCCACCGAGGCCTCCGCTCGGCTCTTTGCTTTGTTTAACAAGCCGATGGCAGAGTCTGTCCCGTTCGCTGGTGGTTCGCACGGCTGCTGATGGCCATCACATCGGCTAATAAGAAACGCAAATATGTGCGCTCTGCTTGTGCGTGTGTGCGAGTGTGTGTGTGTTTGAGCTGCACTTTTGTTTCCCACTTGAAAACCAAATTATAATTTCATGGCTTATAAAACTCATATTTGCCTGGCGTTTGATGGAATTGGAATCTCTTTGTGTGTGCCTACGTGTGTGTGTGTGGAACAAAACGTAACTAAAAACATTTTTCACGCTTCTTTGTATGTTTTCTATTTACCCAGCCGACCGAACGGCCCGCCGGCCACACCTCCCCTGAGGCCCAGGTTCCCTTCGGCGGGCAAACAAATTTTAACGTTCAAATGCTAAAAATCCAATAGCCGATGGAGTCAAATCAACAGCCGATCCCATACCCAGCCCAGGGGAAAAGGGAGAACGAAGCGTAAAGAATTTCTAATTAGAAGTGGAGACTCCGAGCCGCCGACCGGCCACAAATTGCAAACAAAAACAAAACGAGGAACTGTTGGCTGTGCAAACAAGCAGGAGAATCAGAAGAAGAAAAAAAAAACCACCGTTTGTATTGTTTGCGCAAACAGTTAGCACTCAAGGACCGCCCGGGGGGCGGGGGCGGCGTTCTCGTAAACGAAATCGATCCTAGCCGAGGCTGAGTCAGCGGCGCATTTAACTTTTACTTGGAAGGGGCGTTCGACATTTAAAAAACATTAAAACCAGAGGGAGGAGAAAAAAATACAATTAAAATTTAATGACAAAGAGGCGGAAAACGGTTAACTTGGCTATCCAGCCGAACGGATCTGACGGCTGTCCGTGTGTGGCGCACGGAAAATTGACTCCCCGAAATGAAATATGCAATCATAATGGTGGCGATATGAAAACCCGAATTTGGTTCTCTCTAATAACCACAAAGTTGCCACCGATGGCATTGCAGGCCACTGCAGCCACTTAGCGGGCCCGTCCGCTGGCCAGTGGCCATTTTGTGCTGCACGGTGCTTAACGGTGAGTGCGAGTGTGTGTGCCACTGTGTGTGTGAGTGGGGGGAACAAGTGATGCGGCTGTCGGATGCTGCGCTGACAGTAAATTCGATTAAAACCTCAAATGGGTTTGGCTAAGCTCGGCTCAGACTGGCGAGCATGAAGGCCCCAAGCAGTAGCTCAAAAAGGCTGCACAGTGGGCCAAAAACTATCCCCATCTTCTTTTGGAACTCTCTTCCCTCATTCAATCCACTGTAGAAATCCTTGTGGTTTGTTTGGGGCTGTCCAGAGCCGCGCGGTTGGGTTGTCTAGGGTTTTAGAGCTTGCAGTTGTGTGGCTGGGTAGCATAATTTATGATTTCATTAAAGCCAGCAAATTTAATCGGCCAAGTCCAGACTCCGAGTCTGTGAGGGACGGCAACAGAAATCAAAACAATCGACGGCCAGTCTCGGAGATCGTCAGGCCGCGACTGCATTCATTGTGATGTACGGGAACCTTTGGAGTGGCACTTCAATCTCTGGCCAATAAGTGGCACAATCGTGCGCACCATGGACGCCTTTTGATTGAGCAATGATCCGGGCCGATGGTCTTCGGTCGGTGGTCTTCGTGGCGGGATTCTGATTGGGTTGGTCGGGCCAATTGGAATCTTGTGATTTCTTAGCTGGCTTAGAAACTAAAACTTTGCCATAAAAACTTTCGGGCTGGGTGATTGCAGTGGTCATAAAAATAAACCCAATCGCCGCCCAGCTCACGTTCCGGGCGGGGAATACAATAAAATAAAATGAACCAAAAAAAACCAACCAGCAAAAAAAGTCACCGGATCGGCTGAGTATTGTAAAAATCGACTCACGTATTTTGTGTTACACTTTTGTTGTTGCTGCTGCTGCGAGTGGTGAGCTTCGTGCGGGCCCAGAGAGAAAAATTTCGGTATGACAACAAGCGCGGCGATGATGGCGTCCATGTTGGCGCTCCACTCCACCTACAAAAGCCGCCCCACAGCCTCCCCCCAGAGCTGGGCTGTTGCATTGTAAATCAAACGGAACTGAACTGGCAAAACAACCGAAACGGTATTGTTTCCAATTGGCAGTCAGGGGAGGAGCTCACCAGGCCCAGACTAGCCAAAAGTTAGCCAGCCCCACAGGCAACTGGGTAGCCAGCCAGCCGGTTGATGACTCCAGCAGATGGCCCCTTAGTTCAAGTTGCCACTGGAGTGCAACATGCCTGCGGCTTGTCAACGGTCCCCCAGCAGGGGAGTCGGAACGGTACAGTAAGCACTGGCCATGGTCGGCTGCTAACCCGGCGACCTCTTTATGTTTTGGGCTCAAATCAAATCGAGGGTTTTTCTTCGCAACTTGGGCGATGCTCGCATCACGCCCGCCACAGTTGATGTTTCTTCAATTAACCTTTTTTTCCTGCAGCTCAACGAAGAGCGGGTGTGGGGGGCGGGTTTGTCTGGCTTGTTGGCCTATCTCGTTTGATTTTCTAGGCGTATGCGCATTGTCGCCCGTTACAAACATTGCGGCCAGCTCAGTTTACAAGTTGTTGCTGTGCTTGTTTTGTTGTTGTACTGACAATCGTCGTAGTCGTCGTTGTGTTGCTGGCAAGCGAAAAAACTTGGCCAGCCACTGAAATGACTTTGATGGCGTCCACGTTCACGTCCATTTTCCTGAATTTGCCTCTCCGCAAAAAAATTCAGTATACGCAGTGAAAGCCAAGCTCGGTGATTTTCGAAATTCATTGCTATTGGTGGTTTTTTTTTGTGGTCCTTTGGCCCACTGTGCCTGCGCCGAGGAGCTGCTAATTAAACTCACCCTCACACACACGCGCCCGCCACACACAGCGCAGGCAGAGAGGCCGCCAGGGCTACTGGTATTTTGGCTAAAAAGGCGTTGCAACGGGGGGTTAAGTGAGGTTATGTTATTTGTCAATTTGTTTCGCCTAAACCAGCAACTGTTGGCAGTCGCTAACTGCAATTGCTGTGGCTGTTGGAGTCGCCGTGGCTGTCCGTGGATCTCAACAAGGTTATTAAGGTTAAAGCCCAACCCGTTGAATGAATCCCACAGTTTCTAACAGCGAAGTCGACGAAATTTATGGCCCCCTAGATAATTTCACCCACCACCGCCAGACAATCATCATGGCTGCCATAATTTCCAATCAAATTATATATGCGCAATTTAAACCTCCCGAAAACGAGCGAAAAAACATGTCGCACTTGTCAGCGGAGTTGGTGGACAATAAAATTTGGAAACAAACCGACAACATGCGACAGGGGAACAATTTAAAAATGCAATAAAAATCAATAAAAAATCGTTTGACTTTTCCACTCGATCGCAGATAACCGCCGCCATCGCTTTGTTGGGCTTGACAAAATTTCATTATTAATTTAATCAAAATGTTTATGCAAATAACCGCACATAAATCTTTGGGCTCTTTTATTTTTGCCATTCGGCCGCTGGCCGTGATCGCATTATAATCCGAAATCAATTATAATAAAAAAATTAACAGCGAACCCCATCAGCCGGCACAGCCGTCCCATAATCGCATAATGAAATTATAAAACAAATGGGCCTCATTATTGGACACTAAATGGCATTAGGAATTCAAATTTCTCGGCGAATGCTTCAAAGTTTCGCCGGCCAAAGAATTGGCCAGACTAACCGATAAAAACCGACGATATGTTTTTTGGAAATTTATGTGACAGTTGAGATTTGAACAAGCAACAAATGTCAGCGATGGCGTCGACCAAATGGGCCATGAATTATAAAAACATTCAAGTCCGGAAACTTAGATCGGTTTCTGCCAAACGAATCTTGAGAACTGAGTAAATATCAAAATGGAATTCTCCAGTGAACTCGTTAAAGTCAAACAACAAACCAAAATTCATTAGATTATCCTTTTTAAAGCCGAAGATTTGTGGCAGAGCTTAGGAGGTTTTAAAATTCAATTTTCAATCTGCGCTTTTAAAAATGTGATTATAAATGCCAAGAACTATTAAGAAGTCAAGGACTTTTTATAACCGATGTATACAAACTTTGTTGGGGAAAACGCTTCTAAAAATATTTAAGGAAACCTTTCTAAGGCTTTTTAGGTTGCCCAAACTCACCTTTTTATAGGTATCTAATGGTTCCGAGCTTTTTTAGCTCTGCCTTCCTTTGGGCAAAACTTATCTGGCCATCGAATATGCCTGGTGGTGCGTAGGGTATTGAAAAATGGCGCTCTTATCATTTAGCCCAATAAAGTGAACAAGTTAACGGCTTTTTTATGGCTTAAAAAAGACAAACTGTCAACTGGTCGCAGTTCGGCCAACAACTCATGGCAAATCTATTTGCATAAATGTGTTTAATTTGAATATATGGCCCAGCGGCGGCGGCGGTGGTGGCGGCATCTCAACATCTCGCATGCGGCCCCAACCCCAAGCGACATTCAAATAATTCACACCTCATTCTGACGTGTTGCCGCGGGCAGCACTCCAGGGGGGAGAGTGCCCAACCAGTCGCACCAGCCAGTCCACCAGTCCATCGCTGTGTTGGCCAGGGAGTGAGGCAAGGCAGAGGCGGCCTAAAAATGCGTGCGGTCTCGAATATCAAAAAAAGGTGCACCGCCAATGGCGAATTTCTCACGCTAATGGCAAGTTGATTTCTAATGCTGAATAATTCAAATTTCAGACTAAATGCAGGCTAAATGGCCGATAGAAAGAAAATTGGTAACAAATAATTTTTGAGATTTTCTTTATGGCAAATTAGCCAACAGCTGGCTCGAGTGCCCGGCACCGGCACCGGGACCAAAACCGAGACCAAGCCCGAGGCCTCCTCCAGGCCAATAAAATGCCAAACGTGTGTGGAGAAAAGCGTAATAAATTCAAAATCGACTGCCATGCAAATACCGTAACTGGGCCTCCCCCCCATTCACCTCCCCCGCCTGCTCCTGCTCTGGAACCAGAGAGTGGCCCGTGTCCGGTGGACGAGAACCGACGACGGCATCGCGTACGCTCAGATAGTCTCGAAAATCGTTGTTATTATTTATTGCCGCCGATATTTTTATGTTTCGCCGAAGTCGTGACTCGGCCGGGTCGCCGGCCAATGCACCAAGCGGCACATCCACAGCGGCAACTTCGAGGTAGCCTTTTGGTGTGGGTTTTCCCAGTGGCGGCTGCTGCTGCTGCCGGGCTGACAACGCGGCGATTGGAGGTGAGTGAGTGATCGACACTGAAGAAGCACACTTCTTGGAAAGCTCTCTTCAAAACGGGGCAAAGAAACTTTCAATCGCTGCCACCGGAAGTAGCCGCCGTGGCTGCGGCGGAAGATCCTCCGTCCACAACCGATCGATGGGTTGGATTGATCGTTTGTTTGTATGCCGCGCATGCGCATGAATCATGAACTTGTAAACCAGCCACTCGAGTGCCCTCCACACACACAGCACACACTCAGCCACAAGCTCCATGCATTCATTTGCTGCACGCCTTCACCGCTTGATTTACGCGTTCGATATTTCGGCCAGCAGGCAGCACGCACACCCGCTGAATACTCTACAGAGAAGTCAGTTTAAAGTGCCAAAAAAAAAAACTTTGATGGCCCCAAAATACCTCAGCAGAATTCTTGTTCAGTGGCCAATTGAAAGCCCAACTTTTCCCGTCTTTAATCGTTTCTGAAATTCACACGCGGGTTGGGAAAACTTCCGTATTGGGTAGACATAATTTGAAGCTTCTTCCTAGACGTAGAGTATTGGGAATCAATGACAAGACACGCGCTGTTCTTCCAATGCCAATGGATTGAGGGGCAACGGCAACAGCAACAGCAACGGCGACAGCAACGACAGCGATTCCGATTTGCTGGACACGATCGAGACAAAGTCGCTTACTTTCGCTTGGTCATGAATATTAAAGACATTAAGTAGTAACAATAACATGCCATCCGCGGGAAGGTAGCGGGACGGACAGCCCAGCCACTGGACAAGGAATACTGGGGACCCTGAAGCACATGACAAGCAGCCGAGGAAGACGCCTCACCGTTCTTTTGGGCCAGGAGGCGAAATGCACTTGATGCAAGGCTCTGGCTCTGCGCTGGCTTTATGGACTTGTGAAAATGTCTGGGCATGTCAAAAACGTCGCAACGTCATACAAACAATGCCGTCCCAACGGCAACAGCAACAGCAACAACGACAACGACAACAAGGCGACTACAGAAAGGATTTCGTGTCGTTTTGTCATCGCATGTTTGCCGTTTCGCTGGCTGGCTGGCTGGCAAATGGAAACGTGAGCTCTTCTTGGACTGCTTATAAATATGCATTTGCCAAATGCAAAGGGGAATACCTGCAAATTTATATAATAAAGCCGAAAATCAATAAACAATGCGAGTCGATCGAGGGAGCCAGAGAAATTCAAAGTCCCACAGGTCGACAGGCCGCCGACTGAGGCAAGTGTCTGGGCCGTTGGTTGCCCCATCGGTTGCTACATTTAAATCATTTATAAAGACTGAACAAAAATAGAAATCGAAGCCCTTAAATCGTTTGAAATTAACCAACAATTTTTACATACAACTCGCTTACAAATTCTCAATCATTAAACAAAATTGTCCGATTGCCAGCCAACGCCTTCTCACCGCCGCCGTCGCCGTCGCGTAGGCCCTTCGCATTATTAATGATTTCCGTTCAATATTTGTGGCTATCCGTCGATGGACGGTTGAATAGATGGATGGATAGTGCAAGGTCATCAAAAGACGTGTTGATTACCAACAACAATAATAACTATAATAAATTAATAGCAGACGAAAGCGTTGCGTCTTGCACCCTCCGCCGTGGGCCCTCCGACGCCACGGACAACCCGCAGTTTCGGTCCCCCCTGATCATTTAATAGGGGGGAAAAAATACAAAATTTGGTTACCAAGGGCTCACCGAGATTGGAAAGAGAAAAATGGGATAGCGTCTCCGGCCATTCGCTGGGCCGTTTGATGGATTACGTTGCCCACAAATCTGTAGACAATTTTTCCCCATGTACTTTGCATCGTACTTCCAATTTTGTTTACAAACGGTGTGATAAATTGCTTGGGTCTGCGGGCCAGAGCCAGCTGATTTATAAAATCGAGAAATTAAAGGCGTTAAATTAAAAGCGGAATTGACCAAGACGATTTCTGACGATTCACGGGGCGTTTGTTTCACAATTTCCATTCCAGTAAGGATTCCTTTTGTTTTCTCGCCTCAACCGTCGATAGACGGAAAGTTCAGGATTCCAATTAGTTACCATTAGCGGTTCCAGTTGCCTGCCAAGAAGTTACCTTCGATTTTTCATATTTAATATTTTGCAGTCCCTGCCTCGCGTAATGCATATAAATGGGCTGAATGGCTTAGGCCGTCGGGACTGGATGCTGCGAATGTAATACAACACTAATTGGCCACTCATGAGACTAATGCCCGGCGGAGAGCACAGCTCCGTCGACTGGCTGAACGGTCATCCCGGCCAGACAATGCAAGGAATTGCAATTGCATTTTGTTGCTGGCTGTGACTAAAAATGAAACTCGTTAAATATTTATGAGGAGCACGAGGTGCATGCATACCCCACACACTCTCACACACACACACCCGTCACACTCTCACACAAGGAAGCATCCTCCGAGTGGCCGGCCAGCCGGCCAGATGTGTAAGTCGTAATTGTGCACAGATTTTGATTTGGAGTTGTTCCTGGCTCGCCACATACCTAGTAGCCTGTAGCCTGGCTAGCCGCGCCTTTCCATCGGCTTTCCACAGGTCTTACCTTTGCCTTGCCCATGGGCATTTATGCATGCGCCCACAGCGAGGGCAGCTCGAGGGAAACGGAGTCGAAGAAGTCTTGAAAGAAGGCCGGATCTTTTCGATTGGCCCTCGCAAATAGCTGTAAAGATACCGAACCATTGTGGCCCATAGCTCTCGGCACTGCACGAAGCCCGACACTTCAACGCCGTCGTCCGGCCTCTGCCTCTGCCGCTGCTGCAGCCGAACTCTGGGCCAGGAGAGCGCAGCATCGCCGCCACCGTGGCATCGAGCGGGGCAACCTGTTTCGTGGGAACATTGCCTACTCGGTGGTGAGCTCGGCCTGCAGCACGAGCACTGCCGGCTGCTGACCACTGGGCCCCAAGGCGCGCCGGCTGAGCGCGCGCTGACGGACTGCCTGGCTCGGTTGGCCGGCTGGCTGGTTGGCCGCTCATAAATGAAACCTGTTAAATGAATGAAATAAAGTGCTATTTGCTCGACTCACAAATGTTTTGAGGCCCCGAAGAGTTGGGGCCTCTTTGGATTCGGTTTTCGAGGCGGCCGGCGGTCGGGCGGCGGCTGCCGGTTGGGATTATGCGCTTGGCCTCTCTGCGGGTTTTATGGCCCAGCCACTCATACACACTCAGGTTCCCCGTGTGTGTGTGGTGCTCTGGTTCTGGGGCAGTTGCTCCAACTTTCGGCGACCCCGCGACCTCCTCCTCCGCCCGCCCCGTGTGACGTTGTAAAGTTTAATTTGCTGTGCAGTCCTCGCCAGTTTCCGCGTGTGTGTGCGAGTGACTTGTACAAATTTGATTGTTTTCCAGCGCTGGTGTTCCTGTTTTTGATTTGTTTACCCACAGTAGTTGTATGTTGGCTGCACGTCGGTCTTCTTGGCCTTTAAGTTGCTTTTTATTTTTAGCTTAATTTCTGGTTCCGTCCGCCAGCAGCCATCGACTGCCGGGCCATATAATTCGCAACTTTGGACCCAGCAAACATGTAATTTGTTGTGGCAGAAGCAGCAGCTCCAAATCTCCGCGGCATCCCATCCACACATGCGTAATTGCCGGAGCGCGGCTTTGGGCCAATAACTGCGGGCTTTACATCATTTAAAGTCACTCGAGGGCCGCTATTATTGCTCTGGTGGGGCCAGCCGGATTTACATTTTATTGTGTACGTTTTAATTTTGGTTTTGGACGGCGGTTAACTGCGTGCCCGGCCGGTTCCGAAATTCGCCTTAATTCGACAATATAATTTGGGTTTAGGCCCCTGTCGCTTAATCGGCCAAGATTTCACTCTATTTAGGCCTCGGCGATAATGCGAAATGAGGAAGCTGCGCCCCAAGCGCCAAAGGGGCGGATCATCAATTTAAAATGCGAATTTTTTTCATTTGCCCAAAACCCTGAAAGATTTTTATTAAAAAATCTGCTTCTTTTTTTGTGCTTAAATTGGATGGCCCTTAATCACGCCAAGAAGGCCCAGCGAAAGTGAATTATAGAGTTCCCTTTATGCGATCCAAAGCCGTTCAACTTACAAAATCATTCGACTTTCCAGGCTCATTGGATTTAAGACAACTGAGAGCTAAAGTCTCCCGTAATTTGTGCTGGGGTTTGAGGTATTTTTTCACACTGAAATCTACCAAATCTTGAGATTGAACCGTTCTCCAATTTAAATAAATTTTTTGTTTGGCCTCCTTAGTCGATTTCTTTAACCAAAATTGGTTTAGCTGTGGCTTCTAAAAAAGAATCCGAAAACAGACAATTTATATTTCAATTCCCATTATTAACGATCGGCGATTTTCTTGCTGTTACAGAAATGGAAAACTTCATTTACCTACCCGAGAGCCGAGAGCCGCCGAATGAAGCGTATCAAATTCTTGTTTAATCTTTGAAATTTAACTTCTCGCAACCCTGGCCGATTAATCACCAGCGCAGAGAATGAGAATCTTAAAGGGGTCTTACACCGATTTAATTATAAACTTTACGCTATTACAAAAGGAAAACCTCCACCGAAGGTAGCTGGCTGGCCGCGGGTCAAGGCGCCAAACGCTTTAGTTCCACGCCGGCGGCGGCAACGGCGGTAGCCCCAAATTGGGCAGAACCCCAGATATGCAGAGTTCAGAGAATTCTCTGAAAATGGTTAGAAGCCATCAATAAGAGGCGTGGCGGGGGCCGAGACTATGGACACGTTACACTTCGTTCCCATGGACGAGAATCGGGCGAAAAAAACGGAAAGAAAATGTTTAATTTGATTGCGGTTTTTATGTCTTCATTAGCAAAAAGATAGAAGAGCCATAAATTAGAGATTTCAGCTTGAAGACCGGGCAACCAGCCCACAAGAGAGTCGAGACTCAAAAGAGACGGCAGCCACGGACGGACGGCTGGTCGCACATGTAAATGCGACGGACTAACCTGAAGATTAACGGATTGATTAATGGATGCGATTATTCATAATTTGTTGTTGCTGTTGTTGTTGCTGTTCGTACAAATAATTGAAAGATTTTCTCGAATTTTTCATTCGCGTTTCAGATTCTCTCTTTTTCGGCTGAGAATTGGATTGGCACCGAAACTGGATATTGAAATTGTAAGTGGACAGTGGACACTGGACAGCGCGACATGAACAACTTCGATTTCAAGATCATTAAGTGCGACATGTACATGCGCTTCCTTTGCTGCAGCCACCGCCGCCGCGCTGCTGTCGTTATTGATGAAGGCAGAGCGACTGCGGCAGAGCAGTCATTGAATGAGGGGCACCTGTGTGCGTGCCGCTGTGCATTTGCGGCACGCAGCTCGTCAATCAGTTGCCCACTGCTGGGGTCCGGCAGCGGCAACCGGTCGTCCCGGCCGAATGCTCCACATCGCTGCGATAGAGAAGAGTTCCCCTCTCGGCTGCTATCGAGGCATGTGTTGATTTTCCCTGGGCCCGGGCGCTTTTCCTAGGCTGTCAACAGGGCCGCACGGCCGGAATGATTTGCAGATTCTTGCGACTGATGCGGCTTGACAGTCAGCCGGTTTTTCATTAATGAACATCGCTCCGGAACACACACACAGAGACAGCCGGAGACATTGACAATCCGCTGAGTTGGCTTTGATTTATGGGGGACCAGGGCTGGCCATTGGCGCCCTGGCTGACCCTCTAGGAAAAATTCGGTTGTCTTAGTCACGGCTCAGATTTTTCTCGGGCTAGGACGGAAGGGGTCAACCCTTTTGGCCGCATCCTAATGAAGATAATTTATTATGCGATTTCGCTTAATTAAAATCAGATAAGCACCGCTCGATCGCGGCCTGGACCATCTTCTGACCAGGCCAAGGGCCACCGCCGGCGTCGCTGCCTTGCATTCTTCTTTTTCGGACGGACTCACACCACGGCTCACAGAGTTTTCGGACGGCCTGTCGATCGGCTGCCGTTTGCCGGTGGCTCCATTGTTGCTGTTGCGGCTGCTGTTGTTGCTTTGTTAATTTCCCAGCAACAAGATTTCGCGTTAAGTTCAACAACTTGGGCAACAAAGTTGTTCCACCGGGACCGGGATGGAGGACAAGCTGGACGGCGGCGACGATGGCTGTCCCTTTCGATTGGCCGGCGGGCAGATGATTGCTTTTGGATTCTTTATCAGCATCTTGTTTTGGGGGCATCGCGGTGTTTTGTTGATTTCTGATTTCTGAATTTCATCCGATGCGCTTTTATTGTGCGCCGCCTCGGGCTCATTATCGACTCGACTCCGCACGGCCTGTCCACATTTATTCTTTTCGGAATATGCAAATGAATTTTAATTGCGGCCTGCCATCCGCTGATCGGGATCGCGACCGACCATCCGCCGGGGCCTTGCCGCCTTGTTAAGCCAAAAGAAATCTCTATTTAAACGGTTGTCGAGACGTCAGCCCGACTAAATAGCCGCTTAAAAGCCAGGGCCACCCAGGCCAGTCTGATTCAGACGAAAAGTTCCCGGGGCCCGGCCCCGCCGTCGCAGTAATTAATCAAAATTTGTTAACTTCTTTTTGGGGGGCGCCCACTTTTGGCACTTTCGCATTTGTAGAGCAATTTGCATAGAGCGCTCCCGCTAACGATCTTCAAATGCTGCCAGTGGGCGGAGCACGCGTTGCCCGCTCTTCGTTTCGCTCAGTCGGGCAGGCGATAAGAGCGGCCTTAAGAGAGCCTCCGGCGGTAAGAGAGTGAGTGGGGGACTGGGTAATTGGATGGAGCCCGCCGTCAATTGGAGTTGGATTGAAATGCGGTCGGTGGAATCAATCAGCGGCGGCGGCAGCGGCAGCGGGCGCAGGTGCAGTTAGCTGTACAGTTTTAGAGGCGCTGGTCGGGTAGGCAAGTTTCCCAGAGCGGAGACTGCCCCTCTTCGGAGGCTGGCGGTCATAAATCAAAAACAAAAGTGTGAAAATCGCCTCGGGTTTTGTGTGTCGCTCGCATTTCTGGCCATTTATGACTTAATTTCAATTACACGCGTTTTGGTTAAATTATTTTGTTGACACCGCGGCCGCAATTAAAATCGCAACACGTCCAGATCAATCGAGCCATATAAACTTAAATGGCCTGCAAAAATGGCCTAGAATTTGAAGAATCCTCGACGTTCTCAACCTCCCAGCAAATGACTTAGGCGACGAACTTTTTCACCAGCGCTTCTCAAACTGCGGCAAACAATAGGCTTTCAATTTCTGTTCTTCTGTCCGCCAAGTCAGAACCGCCTAGTCGCTGTCAAACTGTGGCCCAAATAGCCTTAGCCAAGGAAGTTCTTTGGCGTGTGTGAGCGCGCGTTTGACGATTGACGGCCTCCCCAAGGGATATTCTGCCACCGCTGCTACCAGCACCGATTCCCATAGTGATCGTGAGCCGATATCGTTTGGCCCAGACAGGGCCGATCAATTTGCTGCCGCTCCAGTTGATTGCCAGCCGTTGCGCAAGCTTTGCAGCGGCTAAAAAATCTGCAATTATTTCATAATCACGTCCCAATTTATAGACCAGCCGACCCCCGGACTGCAGGCCCACAAAACTGATCTTTTCAAAGCTTCTTTCTATTCCCTGGGACGACGGACACTGATGACCTCAGCCGTTCGGCTGCTCGGGCTGCTGAGAACTCAAAAAGGCCAAAACACAAAATGGCGGCCGCAGAACAGAAGTTGCTGTCGGCTGGACGGGCAGCGGGCAGGCCGGGAGGGCCGGTTGATTCTTTGACTGGTCGGTCGGTCGGTTGGTAGAAAGAAATCGCGATCATGAGTTCAGTGCGCATGCGAAAATTAAGTGCAGCGGCCAACAATCATAACAACAACAATAACAACATCGCCAACCGGACGGGGCACGGGAAAAAAAATTACCTGCAAAACAGTTACGCTCGCTGTTGTGGCCGTCGCCGTGGCCGTTGCAGTTGCCGGCGCTGCTGCCGTCGCCGCTCTTGTGGAGCAATAATGAAATTTTTATCGGATTTGATTATAAGTTGGCCCCGCCACCCAACTCCCCCGGCCGGCCGGCTGGCCACAATCTGCCAATAAGAAGAAAAGTAAGCAAGGTAAGTAACCAACGGCAGCGGCGGTAGATGGGCAGATCAGGCAGCTCAGCCACTGCTCATTGATTCCGTCGTCCGCCCGCTGCCCGCCGCTCACCCACCGCCTCGTGATGCACTTTAATGAAATGAAATCTTATACTATCATGAGCAGCGCATGAACTGCAAACTGTGCAGCAGCCGCCGCCGTTGCCGCCACCGCCGACAACTGCAGCGAACTGCAGCGCTCCGGCCACTCAAAATGTATAATTATCTGGCGGTTTTATCCGTTTGCCAATATTAAATTTCTCATCACGCCCAGACGATGGCTTAAGGAAAATGCTTCCACCGACCCCAGCGACCAACAACCGGCAGCAGCGGCAGCGACCGCACCTCCCCCCGCGGTGGGGTTCTTGGAGGCATTCGGCGGTTGAGCGGCGGCTCGTCGGCTTCATGGGCACGGGCGCCGTCAAACAATTAATAAAAGGCCAAATGTCTGCAATGAAATTTATGCTGCTGCCGCCACTGAGTTATATCGGAGTCGCAGTTTCAGCCTGGGATTGGTGAGAGAGCGCGGCTGCTGCTGGACGGCAAAAGGAAAAGGCTGTGCAGATTTGGGTTTACCGTTTTAAACGCAGCGATCCAACGGACTTTCTAAAAATCGACGGCTTTACTCGATCATCCCGAACGGAACGCGGAGGGGGCGTTGGCCAACGAAAGTGGCGCACCTGCTGGCGTTGGCCCTTCGGGGCCGCTTTGTTCTCACATGCAAATTATTTGCAATTTCCTTACTCGGATTTCGGTCTACTCAGCTTTCAGCGGCTTTACTGTCTTCCGTAATTTACATGAGCTTGGCACGCAACAGCGTCTACGGTGGCGGTGGCGGTGGCGCAGGATCGATAGCCGGCCTTGATTGTCCGAGACGCACACTCAGAAGGCAGCCATCCCTCAAGGAAGACAGGCTAAAGAAATTCTATTACAAAAGCTGAAATATTGCCAAATCATGGCAGGGAAGTAAATAAATTTCCTACGGTCGGCAGCTTCAACCGATCACCGCTCACTTTGACCGCTGAACTTCTCTCCCAGCCGCGCTGCATAGATGGCGATGAGGCGATGCTGATGTGGCACTGCCGCCGCCGCCGCTGCTGGTGGGAGTGAGCTTGCGGGGCAGGCAAGTGCCCACTTGAGTACAGGAGCAGCAGCAGCAGCAGCGGCAGCTAAAATACCTGGCAGTGTATAAATAAGTAACCCGAGCCGAGCAACACGTTCCCTGACAGTCAGAAAGCGGCACTGGCCGACCGGCCGGCCAACTTGTTTAGATGGGCGCGCTGCCGCAGAAGCCGTGGGCCCCGCTCCTGCTCCTTTGCGTGTGCTCTGGCCAGCCTGGTGGATTTTGATTTATACGCGATTTATGTACTTGGGCTGCTGTCAGTTGAGCCGAATGCTCGGCGATGGCAGGCAGACAGGCGGGTGGCTGGCAGCCACTTGACCGAGTTCGACGATAACGCAGCCTGGTCCTTCGGTATTTTTTATTCTCATGCACATCTCGTGGCCGTAATCCACGGATCAAATAGGAAAATATATAGATTTGGATACGCGCACACTAGACTCGACAGGCATTGAGCGGCAACAATGGAAAACAGACTTGCCGGGGAGTGTGAGTGGTTGTGAGTGGAAAGCATTTGAAGTTCACGACGCCCCGAGTACTTTTATCTGCAATAATCACGAGATAATCGACTTATCAATGTGTGCTTAGCCAACTGGCGGTTTTTCGGCTTACACAGGGAGGACGTCAGTTTAGGGGCCACTGGCTGGCGGGGCTTTGTTGGCCAGGAACCACATGAGGCCCATCAGGCAGCTGGGCGGACTGTTGTTCACGGCTCCTTGCTGGACCATGCTCCTGGCTTCGGGCAGGGACAGTTCTACGACCTCGATGATCTCATCTTCCACGCCGCCGCCGCTGCTGGCCTTGTCCGCGTCGGTCACTTCGCAGTAGTACATGGCCTGCTTGGCGCCAGACGCACCCACGCCGGATCTGCGGGAAGACGATGGTATGACAGTGAAAAGGGCCGGTAGATGGGATTCGGCTTACCTGTATTTCATGACCTCCTCGATGCGTTCGATAGGGACATCGTAGCCGCATTCCTCGAGGATTTCTTCGCGTGCTATTTCCGTCCAGCTTTTATCCTTGTCGACAATGCCGGCGCACAGCTCCAGAGTGACGCCAATCGAGGGGGGAAATGTTTTCAGGTCGACGGTATCGAAATTTCCCTGCTCTGTGGTAATTATGCCATGATACACGGCCGGCCGGAATTGACGCACCATAACGAGCTTCTGCCTCGCCGAATTGTAGAGTACAATGACCACACTATCGTGAACTTTGAGCAGGTCCCAGTTCTTCTCCTTTCCGTTTTGCACATAATACATGCGGAATGGCTTGACG
>JBAMCP010000212.1:0-76147 GCA_037075105.1 Lissocephala sabroskyi
TCATTGCCGAGAAGCGACGGCTCCGTTCCAGGGGGATGAGGTCGAGACATCCTGCCGACAAAACCAGCTGGAACAGAGCTGTGGAGCAAGTCCGGCATGCCAAATCAAGGAAGCACTTCCTGCGCAAACAGGCAGTTTGCGGCACGGTACCATTCGGCCGTATCTGCCAAACACCCCACAGGAGCTGGAGCAGTGGAGCCACCTATCGGAAATGGCTCGCAACTGCTGCGCGCACTCTGCCGCATTTGAATATTTTGCTATGGGCGCAGCCCTGGCCAAACAGCTGTTTGGTAAATCAGCTGATTTCGCAAACAAAGCAAAAAAAAGAGAACAATTCCAAAGCGAAAAATCAAAGAAAATTAAAAGTTTTCAGCTTACATCGAACCAAATAAAATGTTCTGCTGCCTGCGAACGTGTTTAAACGGCGGCCAGCTAAGGAAACCAACCGCCACGGCGAATCGCCTCAAAGAACCCGAAATCCATCTGGATGCGGCGCATATTGGTGAGTCTGCCCGAAAAGAGCGTCCATTAAAGCCCCAGTCAGCAGACCTATTGGAGAAAATAGATAAGAACTGAACAAGCTAAAAGAAATATTATACCAGTGGCTTGCCTGATTTGTTTTGCCAGGTCCCGATGTCATTTTGCTGTCGCATCAACTGAGAGTCACCGGCACTGGAGGCGTCCTGGCCACCGCCCCTTTGGTCCAGTCCAAATCGTACTTTGAGGTGAAGATCCAGCAGGGCGGCAGCTGGTCCATTGGCCTGGCCACCCGCCAGGCCGATTTGGCGCGCAAAACCGGCGGCAGCGATCGCGAATCCTGGTGCCTGTGCTCGGACAATGCCACACGCCACAACGACGAGGAGTTTAGGCCAGTGGTGGCCACCTGCACACAACCGCCGGCCACCAGAACCATCACCACAACCAGCAGCGGCAATGGCATTCTCAACAACAGCGCCGCCGCTGCCGCCGGGCTCATAACGATTGAGGACCTGCAGGAGGACCTGCTGCTGACCACCGGCCGGGCGCATCCTGTGGTGGACAGCATAGCGGACGGCCTGATCTCGAGGCCGCAGCGAGACTTCCCCGACGAAGGCGACATCGTCGGCGTGGCCTTTGACCACGTCGAATTGAACTTCTATTTCAACGGCAAGAATCTGGAAGTGCCTTTCAGAAATGTCAAGGGGGCCGCCGTCTTTCCCGTCATCTATGGTGAGAAAAAGAGCCAATTACTTCCGATTAAAATAATCACACGAACTTACCTTCTTGGCAGTGGGCAACGGAGCCATTTTGGACATCATTCTGGAGAACTTCATGCACGGACCGCCGCCAGGCTTCGAACGCATCCTGCTAGAACAATCCCTGCTGTAAAAAAAGCAGTTCAATCAGCCAATGAGAAACAAAAAGCCACCCGCCCAGTCCTCGAAATTTTCTAGTCCCTCGAGCTGTACAGATTTCCCAGCCGGCATCTTTCGCTTGCCTCAAGTATTACTCGCTCCCCTAGCTAGTTTAATATTTCCACATTCCAAGGACTCGTAACCAAAGCAACTTTAATTCCACTTGACTCGGAGAGAGCTTCGAAGCGCTTGCGAAATCGACTACTACTTAATTACCTACCTAGAGATAAAGATATATATACGTACATAAAAATATACATATACATATGAATATGAATGCGTGTCATCCGTTTGCGGACAATAATCGGGCGAGCGTGCAGTCGCCGCTGCAAGGGGAGAGCGGATTTGTTTAGATTGTCAGATAAATTTAGAAAATGTGGAAAAAAATTCAAATAAAAATTTCAAAATTCTAAAGAAACGAAAAAGCGGGAAAAAAACCAATTTTGGAAACCTTTTCGGCAATTCACGGAAAATTTAGTGTGCAACGCAGGAGCGAATCCTGGCAAACCGCGAGCCGCACTTATGCATTCATTTGGACGGCCCCTCAAGCAACGAATGCTGAGCAGACGACCGGCATTACATGGCCGGAAAGGGCGAGATCATCCAGATCCACATTGGGCAGGCCGGCGTACAAATCGCAAACGCATGCTGGGAGCTCTACTGCCTGGAGCATGGCATCTTGGCCAACGGACACCTCATGCAGAAGCCCTGCGATGAGTCCTTCCTCACCTTCTTCGAGTTCACCGGCCAGCAGCCGTGTGTCCAGCCGCGTCTCGTCATGATCGACTCCGAGCCCACGGTCATAGGTAGGCCAGGCGCCCAGGAAATCACTGATTCTCATTTACTTTCCTTGCAGATGAGATCCGCACGGGCTGCTATAGGAATCTCTTCCATCCGGACACTCTGATCAGCGGCAAAGACGACAGCGGCAGTAATTTCGCCCGGGGCTACAACCTGATGGCCAGCGAGCTGCTGGACCGGGCGATGAATGCCATACGGCGGGTGGCCGACCGCTGCAGAAGCCTGCGGGGGTTCCTGGTGTTCCGGGCCATCGGCGGCGGCACTGGCTCCGGCCTGGGCACGCGTATTATGGAGAAGCTGGTCGAGGATTTCGGCAAGAAGATGACGGTGATTGAGTTCCTCGTCTACCCTTCGCCTTCGTAAGTTTAACTCGCCACGTCTTTATCCTCTGATGGGTGACCTTTCCAGCATCTCGCCGGTCATTGTGGAGCCTTACAACGCTCTGCTGGCCACGCATTTCTCGATGGACTGCGCTGATGTGTCCTTTATCGTGGACAACGAGGCCTTGTACGACATCTGCGCCAATACGCTGAGTGTGCCGGCGCCGACCTACACGAATCTCAACCGCATTATAGGCCAGGTGGTTTCGGGGTTCACCGCCTCGCAGCGCTTCTCCGGCCAGTCGAACGTGAGCTTCCAGGAGCTGCAGACGAACCTGGTGCCCTATCCCCGCATCCACTATCCGCTCATCAACTACGCCCCTCTGGTGCCCTGCAGCCATGCCCAGTTCGTGGACATGTCGACGGCCCAGCTGACCGGCCAGTGCTTCCAAATGAGCAACCAGATGGTCCGCTGCAATCCGGCCCACGGCAAGTACATGGCCTGTGTGCTGCTCTACCGCGGCGACATAGCCCCCAACGAGATCAACACAGCGCTGGAGAACATCAAGCGGACGAGGTCCTTCCGCTTCGTGGACTGGTCACCCACTGGCTTCAAGATCGGCGTGTGCAATATGCCGCCGGTGTTTGTGCCTGGCGGGGATCTGGCGCCCACCACGCGGGCCTGCGTGGCCATTTCCAACAATACGAACATTCGGATTGCCTGGTGCCGGCTGGTTAATAAGTTCGACAAGCTGTACCAAAGGAGGGCCTTCGTCTACCATTATGTGGGCGAGGGCTTGGAGGAGGGCAACTTCAATGAGGCCTCGGAGAATATTTGTCAATTGGTGCACGATTATCTCGAGGTGGACGCCTCCGGGGCGGGCTCCCAGCAGGGCTCTGACCAGGAATCCGCTGCTGGCTCGGCCAACTGAGCTCCGCCTGCGACTGCTCGTTCTCTGATGACTTCATCAAGTCATAAAGCGGCCCAGGATGCGCTGGTGATGACAGCTCTGGGCCATCAGCGCCAGCGGGGCAAGGGGGCCAGCAAATTAAGTATTTATGGCCGGCGAAAAACAAACATTGACCTGCGCCTGGGCCTCTCCCCCTCTCCCGTGGGCAATTTGCGTTGCTTGACCCCAGCGAGCGCTGGGATCCCTCGGGGCGGTGGCTTATCCCCTGGCCTATAATTAAAATGATCACAGCCAAGGGTTTAGCACGTACCGAGGCAAAAGTCGCGCTTATCGCGATCGTCGAACGCACCCAGGGCAAGGTCTCCTTGCCTCCTCTCTGGAGCCCTTCTGGATTCGGGCGCGGACGTGACTTACGCACGCTTAATGCGTCGATTATCGATGCGGGAGGGTGCCCCGGCCGAATGCCAGCGATCCTCCCTCTGATTCCTGGGTCTTTATATCGTTTGGCCATCTCGCTGGGCCGAACGGGCAGTGAGCTTATCAGACGTCCGTTTTGTGGGCCTGGTGGGTCCTTTTTTTCGCTCAGTCGATGGTGGCCGCGGCCGCAAACGTTGCCGCACTGTGGTTCGGTTCGAAATTCATTGTTTATAAATAAAATCAAAGAAAGTTAAAGTTCTCTCGTGTTTTTTGCCCGGCCCACTGTGCCACTGTCTGGAGTCTTCAGGATTATCATTATGGAGGCCGCTGTCCGTTGTTTTTTGGCGATCCGTTGGTTCGTTTTTACTGTTGCTAATCTTGAATTTTATACGCTTTTGTTTTCGCAGCGTGAGAACCTCTGCGTGTGTTCCGAAAAATAAAACCACCAATGGACCACCGCCGCTGCCCCTCCGCCCGCGCGCTTGTAGCCGAAAAAAAGTGTTAATGAGCTAAGAGAAACGCCAGGACCACCAGGAAATGCCTCACACAGAAAGCCAGGAAATCAAGCCGTCGATCGTCAAACTAATGAAGCAATTTTTGGGCGACTGGACAATCGCAGGAAGGGCGCTTGGGTCCAGTTGACCTTCTTTGTTTATGGAAAGATCCGTGGGAAAAGCTCGCCCAGCCACCTCGGGCCGATTTATGGCCAAGGCTTTCCTGCATTGGGCCAGCAATGGCAAAAAAAATTAAACAACCAACTCGAATCGCGTCGAGGCAAGTCGAGTGAATTAATAAAGCGGCAGCGAACAAGGCGACTGGCCACGCATTAAACGACACAAGCCACATGTGGCTATCCCGGGCCAATAGATGCCACATGACGACCAACTGACCGGGCGGCTCTCCACTCCACTTTAGCCGAGGGCAAACATTTTGGAATTGCAATTTTCGACTTGGCTTTTCCAAGGGACGCAACGCCACAGCACCAGGCATTGTGTGCTCGTTGTGGCAACACCTACCACCTGGCCGGGGTGGCCGGCGGTGGCAGGCGGGCCGCGCGCACAGCAAGTGTTTCGATTTATGTTTTTGCGCCTGCGCGCAGTCACAACACGCCCAGGACGCCCCGTCCGAGTCCAGCGGTGCGCGTCTGTCTGTCGGGACTTCTATGGCCTCGTCAGCGTTTCACTGTTGGCGTTTTCATTCAAAATGTTTAACTATGCAGACGGGCAGGCAGGCAGACTAGCGAACCAGGCAAACGACAGCCCGACCGTCGCTCCATTCAGCCGACCACTTGTTGCTCTTTTATTCATTCAATTTGTCAGTTTTGCACTCGCCTCGCCAGCGGATAGGTCTCTCGGTCTCGGGGGAAAGTCAAAAGGTTATCTCGCCGCACTTGCAACATTTTTACAGCCTCATCAGCTCCCCTCCCGCCCGGCGCCCAAGACTCCGGCGGACCAGACTTGCCGCGCTTGGGATGTTTGCTTGGCAAAATTATTAGTGGTAATATTTGTGAAATATTTGTTTTCTAATCTGTAAACACCAATCATATTAGCAATTTGAATATGACAGCCGCCGCCGCTGCCTCCCGACAGCCAACAAGGCTCGTTACTGTTTCTTCTTCTGGTTGTTGTTGTTGTTGGCGATGGTCAGTGGATTTTTTTGAAGAGCTCGAGGCCTTTGGGCTGATGGGACTGGTGGGTGGGTAGGTGGGGCGTGAGTTATTATCTATTCAATTGTTGCACTTTGCTGCTTCCTTTTGCTGCAAGCAACCGAAGCCTCCGCCTCAATTTTTTTCCGTATTCTGTATTTTTTTTGGGGGGAAGGGTGGATTTTTGTGGGCTGGCCAAATTAATTGGCTTATGTCGCTTGCGGTTTTTATTGAAATCCGCACGGCATGAGGTTCCATTCAGCCAACCAGCTAGGCAAATTGCCGTTTTAATAGCGCCACAGTGGGACCAACAAGGAAGCGAATTCAAGCATTAAAGCTGGGAATTAAGGGTTAAGTATTTGTGGCCAAGATTTAAAAAGAGGTTGCTATGAATTTGTTAAGACTGATAAGGAAATTGGTAGATAATTTAAAGGTCTCATTTGAAATGAAATTAACGCCGGCAAAAAGTTAAGAAATGCGAATTTTAGAATGCCAGATTCTTCTAAGCTCACAATTAATGACCTTGTGAAGAAGTTTGCCACATTTTGTTGAACAGAAAATACTGCCAAAGAACGCCTAAGATATAATAAAGTTTAAATTAATATTCGCCTCCATTTAGCCCACTGTGCGTCGGACACTCTCTCACCCGACTGATTGGCAAGTGCAAATGACGGAGACCGAGAAGACAGCGGCCTAGCGGAGGCGAAGGTGGAGGCGACTGGCGGTTGGCCTAGGGACGATCACATTTGGGTCTACGGTTTATGATAAATGCATTTTGATAGCTCCCCCCCAGCTCAGCGGGCTCGTTAGCGACGCGAATGGTGCCGCACCATCGCCGTTTACAACACTTTAAGACACATTCGACTGTGATACTGATGCATTGGCAGCCATTAGCAAGCCAATTGACATACTCCTGACGGACGAGGCTAGCGAAGCGGCTGGTCAGGCTGCGGATGTCAGGCAAATGACTGGCTAAGTGCATGGAATTTATCATTGGCCATCGCGGCCGTGACGGGGCCCCCTTGTCGGGCTGCGGCCGCGATTGCGACTGCGGCGGAGTGATGGCCAAAAATGGCACAAATAACGACATAATTTGGACAACCACCAACCGAAATGGTGAGGCTTCTCTGGCCAGCGACGCATATGCAAATTGGCCTGGCCAAAAATGGTGACCGCCGGCCGAATCGTTAGTCCGATCGCCGGGGCATCGGCGGCTGCTGCAAGTTGCATTTTTGCGTATTTTCAAAAAAAGCAAAATAATTCAATTAGACGACTCTCTGCGAAATTAGTAGAAACATTTTGTAGAACACTGCCAAGCTGCCACTCAAATGGAGCCCGCCCCCCGCAAATAACCCGACTGCCTTTGATCTGAGCTGATCTTGCCCGGTGGTCGGCCGATATTCCATGACATCACTCACCTGACTCCGCTGCACTCGGGGAGACGTTGGCGAAATTCCACATAAAATCAGGTGGAACTATAAGTCGTTATGTTTGGATAATCCTGGAAAAATCTGGAAATAATAAGAAAAGAATTGGTAAATTAAAAACAGATAAAAGGCAGTCTGAAAAAATTAACTATAAAATGTCTACGAATTCCCCTTAACGCGAATTAAATTTGGGATCTTATAAATTATAAAAAAAATATATTTAACTATTTAGTTTCTTATAATTTAAACACTCCCAAGTAATTCCTTTATTTCCTTAATATTTTCCTGAGTCTCTAAATAATATTTCATTATTTAATTTACATAAATTTTCCTCTAACTAAATCGAGAAAATCCCCCACAGTTCGACGTGGCCAAAGCTGCCGTGGAAAAATGTTAATCGCTATTAATCGGAACGGTCAGATCAAATGGATTTTTGCATCGGCTGACCGGTAATTTGTTTTTGTTACTTGTTGCATTTTGTTTTTAGAAAAATATAAAAAAAGATATAAAAAAAAAGAGAAACAGAATTGCAACATTTTGAACTTGAAATGCTGAGTGAGCTGAGCTGAGCGAGTGCATATTGAAATTCCATATTAAAAGCAAATTCAAAACGCTTGACCGGCCAGGCCTCGAGGGGCCATTTTGGTTGGCATGGTAATTACCGCACGCCCGCCGCCCGCCCAGCCTCGCCCATGACTCCGGGGGCCTTGCCAACTTGCAACCAGCAAACAGCGCAGCCAGCAACTTGCTGCTTGCAACATGAGCAACTAAAAAGTCAAATCTTGGACTGCACACAATTAATCTCAGCCCAGATGAGGCGGGTGGCTGGTGGCTGGTGGCTGGCGGCTCCGAGTGGGAGTGGATGGTGGGGGAGAGATTGCCAGTCGTGCCGGGCCAAATGCTTTTCGTGGCCTAATGATGCCGTCTCCGCTTGACGGCCACAAGTTGCGCAAATATGGCCAGTAAAACAAAGCGCAGTTCGGCGACACCGAGGCCAAAGGTCAACCGGCTAAACGGTGCCTCTAATGTCTCACTTATGGCTGCCAGTCGATGCGTGAGAATCTGTGCAGCCCGAATATCGAGTGGGGCTGCTGCTCCACTTTGGAGGATCGCCTGGCCAGTTGGCTGGCATCTGGAAGATACTTAATCTTGATTGATCGGCAGTCTGAGGCCCGGTTCGCTGATTAGTTGGCCCGCCATGCGAGAGAGTGCGGGAAAAGTGAGAAACTGAATGTCGATAATTTGCGTTAAATGCGCGTGGCTGATTGCCGTTATTTCGGAGCTAATAACCCCACCTTGGGGCCAGCTGGCCGGTGGGCCGGACCGGGCCGGACGGCAATTTCATATCTGAGGAAGTGCGAGTTGCAAAAATTTTCAAGAAAAATTGCAGTCGTTTTGGCAGGCATCTCAGCTAGCGGTGGTCAAACGAGACTCACGCGTGCTTTAAATATTTGTTATTAAGGACCGAGGACATCCACAAAATCTCTGAGAAAGCTTCGTCAGGCAGCCTTACAGGAATTTGAAAAGAATCGGGCTAGAATTGATTCCTTTCCGGGTAATATTCTTCTGATTATTCTTCAGATCTCTCACTTCTTGAAGCTTGTGGTCTTTATTAACCTACAAGTTCTCTTAAGTCAAGAGAGGCTCAAGCTTTTCTTGATTTCTTCTTAAAAACTTATCTACCAAAATTTAATAGAAGAGAAATTGCTGCCTTTGCAGCTGTGATTTCTAATAGTTTAGCCAGACTTCCAGATTTCTATAAGCCTCTAATATTTTATAGAAATCCAATACTTTCGCGCGTGCTTTATCTGCAGGGTGTCACGGCATCATTTCTAGCCGAAAACTTACCTCCAGCTGGCGGCTATCGAGGCCGACGGCGTAATCCATTTTAACGCCTGACGAGGCGTCATAAACACGCTCTTAAAAAATCATTTGGGCTGCAAAGAGAGGGAGAGCAGGCAGAAAAACATTTAAAATCTTTTGCAAAGTGTTACAATTTCCATTAGTTACAGTTATTTCGGTGCGCATGGCCAGTGGCCAATGGCGCAATGGAGGCTCAGCCTCAGGCTGAGGCACGGCACAATTATCGGTATCGGGACGGCGTGTGGCCGGCCAGGCGACAGTGGAGTGTTGATTACGATGATGGATTATGACGGACGGACGATTCAATCGATTTGGCTCGGCTGGCACAGGTGGCCAAGACTACATTGGCCAGCCCAGCTTCCCCCTGCCGACTGACTGGCTGGCTGGCTGCTAACTAGACAGCCGCATTAGGCCAAGCAGCAATCGATAGCCCACAGGCTGGCTGGATGAAGTGCTGGGCCTGCAATTTGCCCGCCCTGGAGGCGCCGGCTAAAGAAAACAAACTGGCGGGCTACCAAGACCGCTGGCCTATCGGCCATCAAGCATCTGCGGTTGGCGGCGGTGGCCAAAACAAATAAGCAACCACTTCTGATCCTCGTCGGCGGCCTCGCCCGGCCTCACCTCGTCCCGGCGACTGGTCTATTGTTTTCTTTGGCGGCCCCGGCCACTTGGGGCCCGGTCACGTTTTGGCCATTTAAATTGAGAGGGGCGACCAACTCCGGCTGGCTGTGGGCAGGGCTTTCGGGACTGCTTAGGGTGGCAGGGGGGAAATTAATTTAACAGCTGACAGGATTATGCGGACCCAGGCCCGTTGATAAAGCCGTTAAAAGGGCATTGCGGCAGGCCGACTACCAAATTCAGTGGCGTGGCCAATGGGCCCACTGGTCGGGAACAGGGCGAGTAACCACGGATTCTTCAAGGCCTTAAACGATTTGTCACAAGTTCACCGAAGACATCGGCAACGAGAGGCCCGGGGGAGGAGCCATTTTTGATCTTCTGGGCATATCGAATGGCCTGCGTGTCTCGGCCGATCGGTGTGTCCAATTAGTCAGCCAACACGCGCCGAGAGGAGTGACCTCCAGCCGGCCAATCGCCCCGCCACCTCCCGGGCGGTGTGCTAATTGAGCCGCCAGGGTAAATGGACCCGCCTGGCTCGTCGTCTATGACAAACACAAATCGCTGGCCTGGGCAGTCCCGGGCGCCTTTAAGTCGACTGACTGACTGAATATGCAAATATGCCGCCGATTAGAGGACTTAGGCGGCCCGGCTACTGTGGCTTAAACAACGCACTTGACCATCCAGGCGATTAATCAATGATAAATCCGAAATAGATAAATGACGCCAAACACACACGCCGCACAGCTGCCAACTGGCCAACTGGCGGCCGGGCGGCAGTGTCAATTGGCCGGGCCTAGCAAATTTTTGTGTGGTCCTGATCACCTGCTGGAGCGGAGACTCGTCGTTCCAAATGGATTACCAGGCGGATCCATAGCGGGTGAGAGACCGGCCAGCCGCAAGATAAATGCGGCGTTGATGATGCTGACAGTCGCCAGTCGCGCTGGGCCGCCAAACAATTTGACTTTGTCACTGGGCGGCCAGCCTAACAGGCCAACAGCCGATGCTCCTGGGCTACATTTTTCATGTCGCTGCGGAATGCGCTCTCCAAAACAGACAGCCGACCGGCCGGCCACCCGCCCTCCCCATTCCTGCTCTTTATGGGCATTCAATTGACGGCACGCATGCGCAGACGCATTTGCATGTACAGTTAGCCGGGAGTACAGTTAATTGCGACCGCTATTGTGGCCAATTGTGGGTGGCCAGCAGACTGAATTGGGCAACAGCTGGGCACCCACAGGTGGCTCTAGCGTTGCTCCTTGGCTAGACCAGGCAGCCGGATATCTATATATAGGCAACTGGTGTGATTTTGATTCATGGTCCGATTATATGTGTGCACGCAGTTTATCTTATTTTTCACACAATGCCAGCCAGCAACGGCGATCGACGGCCGCTGCACGGTAGCTCCCCATGGAGCGAAGCCCGGGCTTCTGCCGGCCCTGGCATTGTGGCACTTAACATTTTATTGTTAATAAAATATATTACAGGCCGGCGTGCCAACGATGAGCGGGAACGGCCAAAATCGTTGGCCCAATCGGCCGCGGCCGATCTCCTTGGCCTGGGCGAGTGTCGCGTGAGTTCGTGTCGTCCATTTAACGCGTGACTCCTTTTGGAAATTGTTCATAAATTTCGCGGCCAACAGTAGCCAACCAGCAGCCGGCCAACTACACGAGCGTTGAAGGCAGCAGGCTGCAGGGCAGGGCAGGGCAGAAGTGAACTTTGTAATTATCTTAGAGGCCGAAGTTGAGCGTTCAAAATTCGTTGGCAATCAAAATTGTTAATTAGGCACATCCGCTGGTTAGTTGGTTAGCAGGAGGCGGCGGGGGGGGACGCGTGTTGTCACCTCCAGCGAGTTTCATTCATAAAAATCGACAGCAACCCACACACAAGTCCGTCGGCATTTGCATACACGGACTGTCGAGTCGCGTCAAGTGAGCTGAGCTGAGCTCAGCTGAGCTGGGAGTAGTAAAAGGCCAAAAACCGAAAATATCGTTAAAAGTGTTTACTGGCCGATTGGCAACGCGATTGGCGACCGGTTTGTTACAAAACTCGGCTTGTTTGCTGTTTGCTTTTTTATGAATGAACAGAATTCAATTTTCGTCTGAGGGCCCTAGGCTCGTCCCAGTTACTCATACAATCCAACAGCTCTTCAGCTATTAGTTCCGGCGAACTCAGTGATGAATGCAGCCAGTGAATCACAGAATCCGAGTGGCAGGTGTGCGGGTCTTTGAATCATCGCGAGCCGCCAAAATTAATAAGATTAATTTATTGTTTCCGCAACGAGAAGTCGATTTGCCCGTGCCTTTTGTATATTTATGCTAATCAGAAAGAGAGTCGAACTTTCCTTGGCCAAAAGCAAAGGCAAATTCAACGGCCGGTCAAGCGATTTGCATGGCCAGTTTGACTGACGGCCCGGAATCGATGGCGACAGCGCGCTCTGATTGTCGATCTCTGGGCCGGTGGCCTGGCCAGGCAATTTGTATATTTAAAACGGTTTTCCAACAAGCGCATGCAAATTAATGGACAGCCCAGAACCCCCAGACGTTGGCCAAAAAAAGACATGGAAAAATTAATTGATCGCCTGAGTGGCCACCGCGTTGCTCTGGCCCAGCTTCTTGCCAATCGCTGTTATGGCCATTGCTGGACAAATTTTCAATTAACATATTCACGCGGTAATCGTTGGCAGCCTCCCGGCCCACGCGGCCCCTGCGGTCAGCGGCCCACGCCTTGGCCACGTGTCAAAAGGGCCCGGCACTTCCGATCATTAGAGGGAGAGGGAGGGACAGACAGCCACGCCCACACGACGGCCTTTGTTGTCGTGGCTTAATTAATATTTCGGGAAAGCTCGAGGGGGGCTGATAAATCGAGACTGCAGTTTAGCGTGTGCCGGCGACAAAAGATATTCAAATTAATCATTCAATCGCTGCGTTGGCAGCTATTAAAACGGCTGGTAATGCCACAAAATTAATGATCCAACACGAAACTATATAACCAACAATATATAGGGAAATTCATATAAATCTGTTTCAAGAAGCCGCCACGACTCCGCGAAAATCTCCTCCAACCCGGCCAATTGCAAGCCCAGCGATCGTTCGGTGTGTCAACAAACCCAACGACCGTCTGCCTGGCCCCACCCACGCCGGCGGGGCCGCTTCCATTCATCATTTTCGTTCGTTTAGTGACGCGCGTGCCTCGTGCGTCCCAAATCACCGCCGAGCTGGTTGTTTTTCAAATTAAGACGTCATGACGACTCCCCGTTCCAAAGACAATCGCGTAAGACTACAACATTTATGAGGCCGATTTCTAGGGCCGATTTGCTGACATGCAGTTGGCTTATACTGGCTAGAACTGGGAATACTAAGGCCTAAAGGGAGTGAGCGGTGAGTGGGCAGGGGGGGACACAATATACAACCAATATATACGTTTTAAATACTTACAGGCTACTTAGGAATCTACAATCTTAAAGGCAAAAGAAATTCGTTTGATATTCGAACTGCAAGTCGAGAAATTCGTTTGAGACGTAATTGCAATTATTTTTGGTAGCTTTGCGACTTTGGTAGAGCTGCTGAGATAAGAGAAAGTCAATGCCGAAACTTTGTACAATGGATTAGAGCGATCCTGCAATTCTTAATACCGATACCTAAGGGACTCTTCGCCGTCGGACTCCTCCTCGTCGCTGGTCGACGGCGGAGTCTCTAAGTTGGCCACGTCCACGTCCAGGTAATCCTCCTTGGCCTGCAGCAATTTGTCCATGTACTCGACAATCTCGGTGAACGGCGGCCGGGCACTGGCATCGAAATGCCAGCACTGCCGCATCAGTATGTAAATATTCATGGAGCACTTGGCCGGCTTCTCCATGCGCTGGCCAGACATCAGATAGCTGTAGAGCTCCTCGGCCGACATAATCGTGGGATACGGCTGGGCCCCGAAGGTCATAATCTCCCACAAGAGAATGCCATAGGACCAGACGTCGCTCTGCGAGTCGTAGAACTTGTCCTGCAAGGACTCGGGGGCCATCCATTTGATGGGCAGCCGGCCGTTGGTGTTCTTGCGGTAATAGTCCGTGCTCTGGATGTCCCGGGCCAAACCGAAGTCGGCTATCTTGAGCACATAGTCATCACTGACCAGGACATTGCGGGCGGCCAGATCCCGGTGGATGCAGCGCCGCGAGGCTAGGTAATCCATCCCTCTGGCTATCTGATGGGCGAACTTGATGAGATCCTTTTCGGTGATCACGTGCTGCGGTGGGGCCGGCGGGGACTGCGAGTTCTCCTGGTCCTTGGTCAGCGGGCGGTTCTTATACAAGAAATCCTTCAAGTTGCCATGCGGCGCATACTCCACAATCACGTACAGCGGGCCATTCTGGCTGCAGCAGCCCAGCAGGTTGATGATGTTGATGTGCTTGCCGATGATCTTCATCACTTCCATTTCCCGGACCAAACTGGCTATGTCGTCGTCCGTGTGATCCTCCTTGACCATCTTGACGGCCACAATGGCATTGTCCACCTCGGCCATGACCACCCGCCCAAAGGCCCCTTCGCCCAAAGTGGCCCCTAAAATAAGTTGGTTGCGTGGTCGCTCCCAGTTCGAGTCCAGGGGAAACTCATACTCATTGAACGGAGCCGGCTCCGTGTTTGAGCTCTGGAGCACTGTGGTCCTTTGCTTCTCAATGCGCACCACCGGCATGACCATGGTGTCCATGGAGCCACTCGAGTCCCCCTCACTGGCCGGCTTGTAAATGATAATCTTCTTGGTCCACTGGTGGACCGTCTCGATGCGCTGCTTGAGCAGCTTCTCGTGCTTCATCTTCTTCACCGCGTAGTAGACGAACATGAAGCAAAGTAAAACAAACAGGCTGATCACCGTGATCACAATGGCCATCATGGCATTGCTCCTGACCACGTTGGCGGCGCTGGGCTCGGGAAGGAGACTGCGAACCACCCGCAAATAGGCCTTGACGGAGGACTGCCCCAGGCTGTTGGTCTCCAGGCAGGTGTACCAGCCCTCCTGCTTCTGGGTGACGTTGCGGAAGTTGATCCTGTCCAGGTCCTCGGTGAGGAGAGTGCGATTCGAGCAAACCAGCGGCCCTGAGCAGGGCGCGAACATCCACACCTTCTTGCTGCTTAGATCCGAGAGATACCGGCACTCCATATGGCCAGTTCCATTGATCACGAGTGTAAGATTGGCCGGGCCCTTCAGCAAAATAGGCTTGTGGTTCACACGATCGCGTATCACCAGCGAGGCGGTGTGGTTAATGCAGCCCAAATAATTGCACACCTCGCAGGTGTACAGACCCGAGTCCTGGGGCACCAGGTCCTCCATATTTAGAGTCCAGCGGGCCTTCTTCATGCGGCCGTAGCCGCGCGTCCATTCGCTGGTATTGTTGCGGTACCAGGTGATGTTCGGCTCCGGATTGCCCACCGCATGGCAGGGCAGCTGGATGGAAGCCCCCGAGGGGCGGTTCTGCAACAGCTGCAGCTTCGAGGGATTCTTGAAATGCGGCGGCATTTGCTTGTCCACCTCGCTGGTGTTTTGCACGGGGCCAGGTCGTTCGTCGGGCTCCAGGTCGCCATCGTCTGGACGGTCGTCTTCCGCAGGCTTGGCTGGCGGGTCATGGGCCCCACGTTTGCGTATTTCGATTCCTGAATCTGAGTCTGCCACCAGCTCGTGGGAGCTGATGGGCGGCTTGCGGGCCGCTGTGAGTTCGAGGAAGGCCAAGGCCAATAGAAATCCCAGGGCTATAATTTTTGTGGGCTTCATTACGCGACAACTGCAGCGTCCGCTGGGCTGGAGTGTCTTCGGGGAACTGAGAAGGCTCGAGGAGGCTTGGCCTCTGCCTGCCATTTTCAGCATGTGTGTGTTTATTTTTGTAACTGTTGCCAGAGTGCAACTGCGGCTTCTGTCACATGTGTGGCCGTCAGGCCTCAAGACTCTGAGCTGGGCTCTCTCGCTCTCTCTTGGGAGGGAGACTCCTTCTTAGTTTTTTATTCACCGGAAATCCACTTTAAATTCCCGATCACTTGCACCCTCCGCCAACGACAGCCGCCCTCGCAATCAGCGAGTGATCTTCTAGTTTTCTAATTTATAAAGAAGAAAACAGTTGCCGTTGTTGTTGCTGTTGTTGCTGCTGCTCGGCGGCTTGATGGACCAGCAACATGTGTTCCCTTTGCCGGCTTTCCCAACTTCCTTGTGGTCGTCTTTTGATCTGAATCGACGCTGATCACCTAGACGACGACTCTCCTTGTCGATCACTCCCTCTCGTAACGGAAATACCTCCAAATGAGAGCTCTGATGGCTTTTAATTATTGTTGCTGCCGCCGCTGCCGTTGCTACTGGGAGTGATTTAGTCAGCTAGTTGATGGATTTATGACTGCCATGCTTAGGTTGATGTGTCGCCAGAAATGATGAGGCGTGGGTGCGATTCTGGGCGTGGGCGCTTCCTAAACTTCATATATCATTCGTCGTTGGGGAAGTTCCACACTTTTCCTTCTCTCTTTCCTTGCTTACTTAGCTACAAGCCCTTTGATGTTGTCGGATCATTTGGATGGCACTTTTCATACGAGACCCCAAGTAAAATATGTGTGAATGCGACACCTGGAAAAGAAGAGATTCACTCGATTAGATTTACGATCACTTCCGTTGCCCAACAAGACAAGCAATACAGCGCCCAACAGGCCCACAAGGAAGTCAGGTAACCGCAAAGAAACTACAAATAAAACTGAAGCGGATTACCCAAAGAGAAGGGGAAAGGAAGTCTAGCAGATCTGCAAATGATCTTATCCTCATCTGGGAGGGTTCTCTTCCGTCTCTACTGATCTTTGGCTTTCCAGTTTTAGGGATCATTCTCTCCACTAATCAACCCATTAACTGCAGAGTCTCTAATGCCGATAGAAGCCCATTTCAAAAAGTAAATGCCAATGTCACCCAGCGATTAGGTGAAGTGCCTCTGGCCACTCGAGAGACGACCATGTCGAGTGTTTATTGTAACGATCATTCACTGTACTCGGGCTGCTGTGATTGGACACTCGTCACTTCTGCGTTTGCACGGCTACTTGTAGATGTATTTGTATCTATTTATCTAAATTCATTCGAAAGCGGGGGGGCAATGCTCGCGAACGGTGGCGGTGACGGTGGCTGCGTAAACCGCAAATGGGGGAATCAAATGGTAAAAAAATAACATTTCGGGGGAGAAAATGTGTGCAGTCGTCACAGCAACGATCGAGTCCCATGGGTGGTTCGTGCAGATCGTGGGGTTCGAGATCTTTGACTTCCGTTTCACGTCCGACTGCCGCCGCACCGGAAAGTGTATGAAAAACAAGACGAGAAAAGTTCTTGGTTGCCAAAAATTTTCCATCTCGTTTCGGGCGGCCAGCGCGGTTTGTTTATAAACAATTTTTCACACTTGCTGCGCAGCGATTTTCCGGCCAAACGACAGCACGAAAACTTATTTTATTTTTCGATATTCCAAGGAAAATTCTTCAGCCACCAACAGACTCTCGGCTCTGATTAAAAGCCATTCCATTTAGGCAAACTCAATTAAAATGTCGCGTACATTTCCGGTAACTTGTTGAACTTGTTCTCCAATATAGCGCGTGCCCAGGCCCGGACCCGGCCTCGCAGTGATCTGATTTCTCAGATTTACTTGGCAAAAAATAAGAAGAAAATGAGATCAACAGCCCGGAGAGCAAGCAGACGGGCAAATTGAAATTTCACTTTCTTTGTGGTGGGCGCGAGGGGCTTTCGAAAAACGATCTTTAAATATCTTAATGGCCACATTCCGAAGGAAATAAATTTTTTATTATGACTTTCGGACCTTTAAAGTGCGTCCATGGAAATTCACTTAAAAATTCAGCCACCGAAACCGATCGAACTTGCCTTTCAATTCGCACTACAAAAACGACTTTTGGGCCTTTGGCCTCCTTGAGTTCCTTCGGTATAACGAGGAGCCGCGATGTGCGGCTGGCTGTGTGCAGGTGCAGTTCTATTTTTTGCACATTGGTTCCAATTTGATGCTTGGCCGCGAATCCCCCAAACAAATTGCCGATGCCGTTCCGAGTGCCTTGCGCGATTGCGTTGTGAATTTTCCCAGTGCTGGTCGGGAACTGTTCCACATACAGTGGCCGGGCTCTCCGAACGGCCGCGGCTCCTACGCTCATCCCAAAAACACAACACAACAAAAATTGAACTAAACTGAAAATAAAATGGAAACACACTCAATGCAACTGCGCCGGCGTCGACAACGACAACGCCAACGACGAGGGCGACGGCAACTCAATTTAGTCGTCGATCTCTTCGGTGTGTTTTTGCCGTTATTTTGAATGTTCTGGTGTCGTTGCCTCCGCGTCCCGCATCTTTTAATTTTTCACATATGCGTATCGCTGGATTGTCCCTCGGCCTGTCCACTGAACTCGCTCGCCCTCTCCTCCCACACTCACTCAGCGAGGCACTCGCACACTCTCCACTCTTCCACACTCTCCCTCGGCTTTGTGCTCTTGTTCTCGCTTAATTAAAAGAGACAGCGGCAGGCTGGCGGGCCGGCCACTCTCACTGGCGAGGCGATCCTACGCAACGCGTCGCTATTTCAGCCCACAGATGTGGGCCCGCTGCGCTGCCTGCTGCTCGGCGCTCGCAAGCAGCAAAAATTAAAGAAATTAAAACGAAAATTGTTTGCCAGGCAGCCCCAACAGTCGCCGCCAGGGCCGCCGCGCCGCTCGTGTATGCGGGACAAGGGCAAACTGTAGTCGCCACTGTTGTGTTGTTGTTGTTGCTTTTGTGGCTTGTGTGCATTGTTATTGTTGTCGTTCCACATGTGGGTTCGCCGCGGACTCGCCTCGTTCTGGCGTCCCGTCGTCCATCTACCTAGCGAGGCTGTTTTAAAGGGACCGACCAGTCCGTTTCGCCCACCCCTGCTCTGGCCAGGGCCACATGTGTTGCCCAGACGAGTCAGTGGAAAAGACAACGAAGTCAGAGGCATCTTCTTGCCGTTGGAAGGGCGTGCCAGGCCAGGCCAGCCAAAGCGAAGGGGAAGACTTTCCAAAACATCAACAGCTCCGTGGAATACAAAGGGTTGTGGATTCTCCCGCCTACGAAAGACCCTGGACTTTCCATTGAAATTTCCAACGATTTTCGTACAATTTTTTTCAATTTGCCATTGAAACAAACGATCTACGAAAAACAACCAAAAGGCACGAACAAACTATTCGAATCGGCAGGCAATTGACCGGGCAATCGAAGGTTGCAGCCCCACCCCGAGAAGTTTACCGGGAAGTTCAGGTGCCCAACCACTTGAGATTCCCCCTAAAACGAGGCGGGCTAAAAGCATTTGGGGAAACACCTAACTCTCGGGAAATTGGAGGAATTCAAGACTTGCCTGAGAGTTATAAGAGAGCTGGGAGAGGCCTCCTTAAATTACAGATTAAAGAGGTTCTTTCCATAATGAAAGAGATGATCCCATCAAGCTTAAGTCATTGGTCTTTAAACTGCTAATCTAATGTTTTTTCAATTTTAGATAAAACCTGCTTCTTAGCCTATTTGGAAATCTATTTCACTTCATTTGTTGCCCAACTAAGTTTTCCCCATAAAGAAATGATTCCATATTCAAGCCCCTCAAATTATTTCTATTTGTTCTGTTCTTGCTTCCCTCATTAGTTTTTTTTTGGGGGGTTTGAAAGACGATCCGCTTGCCTTAATTATATTTTTTCTAGTTCCCCGAAATCTTCAGACGGCCCTCGTTGTTTTCAAAGTGCAATCGAATGAGGTGAGTAACTAAAAATTGAATAGTTCAATTGAACAGCTGCCAAAGCCAACAGAAGACGCGGCAGAAACAGAAGTCAGCGGCAGATTGAAAAAAAAAACAACTCCCGAGTGCGAAGAGAAATTTCGACAAACTGGCAGACAATTTAGACGGTTTGTTTATGTGGTGGGAAAATATTGCATGTTCATAATGATCACATGAAAAGTACAGAGAGCAAATGAACCCACCGACTGCCCATCTGCCCAACAAACAGACCGACCGACCCACCGACCGCCCAGAAAACGAGGCTGGCAGCCACTGTTGATAAACATTCCGAAGGCGCAGCGAACTGTAAATGGAAAAGCGTTGCTCCGGGAAATTTTTCCACCGAACCGACGAGAACAATTATTTCTTTTTGTATATAAAAATAAATGATTGTGTTTTTGGGGGGCTACCGGGGGGGCAGCCGCAGCCTCCAAAAATCAACCGACGACAGGGCTGAGGTTGTAATGAAAACACTAGCGAAATGCTTTCAATTTGGGCATAAACCATAAAATTGATGGCAACTGGTGGCGGGGCGGGTGGGGCGGGCATGACAGGCAGCGCCAAAAGAGCTTCTAATTGAACGATTGACTATACACACGGGCACGCAAATTGAGTTGGCACAGTGAGGCGAAGGTCTGACAAAAATTGATTTGTGTATTTTTATTTTTTCACTCAATTCGACGGACGACTGACGGTCGACGGTCGGAGGCCTGCCAATCAGAAAGTAGACCAAACAAATAATTTGCGCAATTATACAAACCACTTAAAGGAATGAAGACTCGCTGACTGACAGACCACGGGAGACTCGCGGCTAAGTCGGTGCTCCAAAAATGTCGCCGGCGCTCAAAATTTACGATATGTTTATGTAACCAGCCAGGAGCACACTTAAAATTCCAGGCATATTTACATTTCAAATGCCTGGACCATCAATTCCCAAATTTCCACACTTGGAGATGCCACAAAAATATTTAGTTTTTTTTTTAACGAATTTTTCTTTTTGGCGGGTCGACGAGAGAGGAACAGATTATCCGGGGGAACTGTAACTGCGCGTAGTCCGATTGCAACTGAAGCGCTCAAATCTCTTCAATTAAATTGTGAAAAGAACGAAATGAATTGAGTGCCTGCCTGACTGACAAACTGACTGCCCGCCCGCCCTGCCCGATCGCTGCCGCTCGGCCCGCATGAGAGGAGAGCGCTCTGGAAAAATCTCTGGGCTGGCGATACTAAAATTCTGCGTTTGCGTAAACAAAAAAATACTCAAGAGGATCGAGGGATGCTGGGCGAGCCGACTTACACACACTCTACAGAATTTTAGGGTACCCAGCAAATTTCCTACCTTCTGTCATTAAATTCCTTAAGCCTCTAATTTAAATGTTCCTCCTTGAATAATCAACTTAACTATCTGTAGAACTTTTTTAGAAAGTGAAAAGAAATGAAGCAAATTCTAATTCCGTCGAGCGTTCCAATTGAGTGAAAATATCCGAGCCCTTCACCCGCCACCGCTGACATTTCGCTTTTAGCAAAATTCGAGGCATAGTTTTGTGCGCAGTGGAAATTAACCGATCTTAGCCGCCGGGGCGGGGACGGCGGATACGTAATTAAAATTCTACGATTACCCATAAAATATGAGTCCAACGTGGCGGTGCTAAGTGTCAGTGGAATTAATTCGATCCATTTGAAGACTCAATCCACCGCCACCCCAATGGGATTCATTAGTATCGGGCAATATTAATTGTGGCCATCAAAAGCTAATGGGCTACCGGCTCTGCAGAAGTCGCTGGTCGGTGTACCCAGTAGCCGGGACCGACCAGGCCCGCCAGTTGTTTCGCTGATGCCGAAGAAAGCGCCCTAATGAAAAGACCGCGCGTAATTGAAAGCTCACCCGCTGCGAGGGAGGTTGCATTTCGGACCGAGACAATGGCGACGATTAGCGGGCCTATAAAAAGGGTTGACACTAGACGAAGACCAAGAAATCCCTCTAAATAGAAACAATTAACGATTATTGGCTATTAATTCGGTTTCTAGCCAATGCCAGACAATGGCAGTCGACCTGCCTTGCCTCACTGATTAATTGGCCGGTTGATGGGCCAGACGGACAAGCTGGACTTGGCCTGGGGTTATGTTTTAAATACGCATTTGTTCTGTGGCAATTTACGGCCTCGTAAAGATTCACTTGAGCCGCAGCCAGCGTAGTTAAATTTTATGCTTGGCAAGCAGTCAATTGGCAATCGACGTGGCCCGTTCGGCCAACTGGCTGACTGCTTGGCTTCCGTGTAGTTTTCAATTTCGCCCAAACTGTAAGGGGGAAATGTTGCCGATTTTTACATACAAATAAATATTGGAAATTGGCCCAGAGCAGCAGCAACTTCCCGACTGGCTGGGAAAACTGGTGAGCCTGGCCGGCCGGCAACGACGACGACAACGACGACACGATCGCCTGGCCGGGATCTCGTGCAGTGCGGCCAAACAGCATAAAGTTAATTGCTAATATGATTAATTGCACATTAACATGAATTTTTATAGCCAATTATATGCGAAATATGCCACGGCCCGTCGGCCGGCCAATCGATACCGATGGGAAATCGGTATCGCCCAGGAATTCCCTCCTTCCCGTTAAACTAATTGTGAATTATATTAGACAATTGCCAGGTGATATTGAAATTCTTGTTAAAATTCTGCACTGTGTGGCGGTTGCAAATTCGTTGAGAAACCCTCGCCGTCTTTTTTGCCTGATTTATGGCTGGCAATTTGGCGATGAGTGGGCTGCGTTATGCGGGTGTGCGAGTCGCAATCACATTTCCAATCACTCAAATACCCAGCCCATTGAGGAAAATCGAATTTGAATTTTGAATTATAGACAGGCAGGCATCCAAGCCCAAACTCCACATGAGCCAGCAACTGTCTGGCCGGCCGGCTGCATTTCCGGCCTTAAATCTTAAGCGCGTGAGTCTAATCATAACTTACAATGTGGTCCAGCAATTTGACAGGCCAACCAGCCAGCCAGCCATCTGTCTGGGCCAAGAGGATCATGGATCACCAACGGCTTCGGTTAGTCGGCTGTGGCTGCCACCGCGGCTCGGGGCACTGGCAAGCTGTGCGAGCTGTCAATGAACTTGTATGCTTTTGATTGATTTATATTGTGTTGTTAGCGTATCTCCCCCCGCCACCCTCCGCCCCAGCAGCATTGAGATCCGAGTATCTGTACTCGCGGCGGCTATCGATAAATTGTAAATCAGCTTACTCCCGCCGCTTGGGGAGCCGCGCGTTGATATCGCGGCCTACCCTCGGTGGAAATCTAATAAAAGCTGTATTAATTGTATTACAGAAAGAGCAGATCTGGGCAACACGATCTCGCTTAGCTCGACTCGTGATCGTGTCGATCGTTGCCACCGTTTGAAGTCGCCTCCACACTTGGCCGGGCCAGCAGCCTTGACCAGAATCGATCTCAGCCAAGAATTCGGCTGTCGCAGCGAACCCGACTGGGAAATGGCCATAATTCAGAGCGACTTAGCCAAACCGGCGCTAGGACTCTCCACGCACACACCCAGCCAGACTGGGGCGTGGCCTAATCGCCAGACTCCCTGTAATTGACGATTTATGCTAAGCCCCACGCACGCCCAATGCGCCCCATCAGGAAGGGGCGGCCTAGTGGCATAAATCATAACTGCACCTGGGCAGCCGAACTGGCGGGCCCGCGGAGGACAGGCTACCGAGGAAGTTTCCCACACTGTTGTCGTGGCAGGAATACCAACGGACAACAGACGACAGGTCGCCCTCTGACGGCACCGAAGGCGCAAAAATGTTGGCACGCAAATTTATTGTTACGATCCGAACCTAAATCCCCAAAAGGGGCTACCGTATTTGCCCACTTGCTCGACCTGTCAGCCAAAGCGGCCCGGCTGGCTGGCGTGCCAGTTTGTCTGCCATTTAGGCAGGCCTCCAAAAACGTCGCTGACATAACTGTACCACCACCACCAGCACCACCAGCGACAACAGCAACGCCGGCGGGTCCGACAGACAGCCAGCCAGCGACATGCGTGGCGTGCGTTTAGAATCAACCCAGGCAGCGATTTTCCGATCGAGAGGGGATCGTATCGGCCATGTCGGCGCACTCTGCTGTTTTTGGTATCAAACACATGTCGCGAGGCACACATGAAAGGCCAGGACAGTCCGCCGGCTGCGCCGTGGCTCTTTGCATGTTTGGCGTTTCAATGCGCATTAATTTTGCGCTTTCGTGGCGGCGGCGGCCACTCTGGCATGCCGGTGGTTTGCTGGCCTGCTTGCTGTTTGGTTGGCTGGTTGGTCGGCTGGTTCCTGTCCAACGTTCGACACGAATGGCCACGAAAGGTTAATAAATCAAATGCATATTCCCGAGTCCGCCAAACTCTGGGGGGGTCAGTGTGCCACACGATCGGGGCGGCCAGCCAGTCAATTGAGGATCTTTGAGCTTTGGCCGGGATCCATTTTAACGGGCTGGCTGACTGAATCAGTTTATGGTTTTATAATTTCCTCAATGCCGTTTATGGGCAGCCATCACGGCCACTGGGTAATCAAAAACTGAAGCTGCTAAGCCGGTCAACCGTCTGGATTCCACTTCAAGAATTAGCGCCAAATTAAATTTCGATTTTATGCGAGCGCGGAGAATGGGAAATTGGATCGGCCAAGCAATTGTCGTTTATGAATAAGGAAATGGAGGATAGACAGATTTTTCGGTGAGACTTTGAAGGCAAAAGAAAGGAAAGCCAGCAGAAAAGCCGCCCTTCTTCAAAATCGATTGCTGGGATTTTCAGCGATAACAGGAATTTGCAGTCGATAAAATAAAGTGGGCAAATTACAAGCAACGTTATCGCCGCAATACGCTTCCGGATATTTTAATAGGGGAGTTCCTCGAGCCTCGATCCCAACCAGCTCCTAAGTGAGTTATAACTGACACCTGTTAGCTGCCGTTAATCTGCCTTGATGACCCAGTTAACCAGATAGCGAGCGATTCCGGGCGGACTGGGCCGGCTCTTGGGCAACCGCATCACGTAGTCGGATTAATCACTAAATTAATTGAAACAATTTTCTACAAAAGTCGACAACAGGCGGCAAAATGTCGGTATGGATGGATAGAAAGACATGAAATTAATCAGCCTCCTAGATGGCGCCGATCGGTGATCGTTGATCGGCGATCGCTGATCGCTCTGATGAGGTAGCAGCAGCGAATTTGACTTCGGTGTTGATCGACATGTTCGCCAGTCGGACGTGCCTGGCATTTGAAATCGCCGTTCCGAAACAAATGAGCTTGTCCAACACAAGCTCCTCACATGCCGCCAAGTTAGTTGATCTCGCTGCCCGCGAAGACAACAACAAAAAACCAATTGCCAATTGCCAGGTACTAAAAGATGAGTAGAGAGAGATCCGCGGACTTCAACACCCCGGGCAGCCAAACTGGGCGCCTTAATAACTTTTAATTAAATTAAAACTCCTCCTATTTATGTTCGATTCCTGCAGATTGTCGTGATCCAGCCGAGGCGGACGTACGGACAGACAGGCGAACGTGGGGCCTTCGACAAATCGAAGAGGCTGGGGAAGTTGGTGTAATTGCGATTGTTAGCCAGTTTTGGGGGCCAGCACAGGCCAGGCCTTCCGCTGGGGGTAATCATTTAAATCGCCAGTGATTATGATCAGCAACAGGCCGCGACGGTGTTATGTGTTACCTAAGCCCGATCTGTGTACAGGATTGTGGCATTTTCGGTGTAACTTGCAGCCAAGTAAATTGATCAATTAAAAATTAATACCAAGTTTATTTGGCTTCGGGTGGTCAGCCAAAACTTCCTAGTTTAGCCACCTGACTCTTCCCCATTCACGGCCTCTCTCCCGGTGTGGGAAAGTGTGGCAGGCCACCCAAATGGCCCAACTGTGCTACTTAAACGAAATGAGTTAGTGCCACCAAGTGACGCACAAGGTGCAAACAATGGGCCCGGCGAGCTTTGCCCTTTGATTTATAGAAACTCGACTAATCCTCAGCGAACGATCGATCCCCCACCTCAGCGACTTTGTTGTGCTAATCAGCGTTCAAGTTTATGTGACAGTTTCAAAACTCCAGGCCCCAAAGGCCACACACAACGCCGTTGCCGTCACACAGGTTGTTGTGGCGCTGGTCGATCGGTTGGTCGGCGTTCACTTTCCTTGTCCGTTGGCTCGCATTGATAATTCAATTTCCTCCTAACGTTTCTTTTGGCCAGCGGACCACCAGCATCTTCTGAGCGGCGGCCATCAACTGCATATGATCAGCGATCATAACAATCGACACCGGGGATCGGGATGGAGTCCGTCGCGTGGCTGCTGCGGGTTGCGTGTGGTCGATCGGCCCTTGGTGGGATTTATTGTTCAATTTTATTGTTAATTGAAAAGTCAACTAGTTTAGTGTGTCGCCCCTTTGATCCGAGCAGGGGTGCGGCCGATTCTTGATCACCACCGTCAAACCATTGTCTTTCTAATCGTTGGTCTGGGGAGGGCTTGTGTGTGGCTTGTGTTGTAGCGGTAAAACTGTCAGCCGAATTGAATTGTCGTTTCATATTTTGATTTTATTATTGGGACCACCAAATTTGGCTTATTGATCATGCGGTTTCACTGCCCTGATCCTGATTTATGGGGCTTCTCTGTGTTTTACGATCCACAGTAGCCGCCATAGATCTGTCAGAGAGACACAAAGACTTCGTGGGAGGAGCAGATCAACAAGGAATTTTAAGAAACTCCTAACACCCAACTGACCTTTTTGATCGTTTTTATTACAGCAAATCTTTCCCTTCAACTGCTTAGACGCCACTGTGCTCCCCTCGCCAAATTGAAAGCGCAACGAGAAATGGAAACTTCCTAGGGAAAGACACTAAATCAATTTAAACAGTCGCCGAGTCCCACAAGCAAAGTCTAACTAACAAGTAGCTCCCCTCGGTTGGGAAACATTATAAGGGTATAAAAGGCGGGCGCACAACTGCCTAAGAAAAACTACAACAGTTTCCTGATTAACACTTTGAAAATAATTTAACCGCCGGCGACACAGAACAAACAGAGCCACAATCTCAGTTGAGTCCAGCTCGGCTCGGCCCGGTGCATGCAACAGGCGATCTCGTTGCGGTCTGCGGTTGCCGCTGGCGCTGGCGCGTGCGCAGTGGCAAGGCAGTGGGGTCCGCTCGTTAGAGCTTATCCCCCCGTCGCCGGGATGAGCAGAGACAAATTCTAATGCCCGGCGACTGGGAAAATTATTATGCTCAGATCAGAGCATTTCAGAGCGGGAGGATGGGGGCCGCGACGAGCTGATTGTGGCCGGCAGTAGCTGAGGGCAAGCGACGGTGAGGCGCGTTTTGAATTTGGATTTCAAATGCAAACTCGCTCTTACTTATGAGGGGACTATGAAGCGATTTTCCGCATTCCTTGGGTAATTTAATGGCGTGAAACCGTCGCCTGACCGCAGAAGACCCACAGAGACAGAGAGAGGGAGAGCTGGGCGGTTGATTGATGGTTGGCGAGGAGGATAAGCCATCAAATTAAAGACGAAATTGACGCTGGCGCCGGCGCTCAGATAATCCTCGTTTTGCAACAGATCGGCGAATTTTATGGGCATTATCAAAATACTGTCAATTCGAAAAAGCCGGCGCTCTTCACCACACCGCCGCCAACTCACCACAACGCGCTCTGCAGTTTTCGAAGTTCGAAATTCGAGCAGTTCCCCTGGCAGTCGGCGGGCCGGTCGAGTCCGGCTCAGCGGTTGTCGTTAAAGTCAAATTCCCAACGGCCGCTTTTGTCTTTGTAATAAAAGTAACTGCAGCAGCGCGGCAGCTACAACAACTACAATTTATTTACGATCCAGCAAGCGGGCCACAGCAGGCGGAACATTTATAACTATTGAGATTTTGTTTTTTTCTTAGTTTTGCCTAGAAGCGATCGGCAAAGCCAGCGCCAGCGGAAGGGTGTCAGTCGCTGAACAATTAAATGCAACAGCCCCTCCCGCCCCTCCACCCGCTGTTAATGGCTCACTCGATCGGCCGGACCGGGCCGCTGGAAATGACATCATTTGCATTCGACAGCCGCTCGGGCAGCTGGTGGCGGCCAATAGATCTTTTGGCCACTGCCATTTGGCAGCTCCGTTGGACATTTATGACGACCAGGTTGTCGAAGTAAAGAAACTTTCGCCCCGTCCGCCAACGGCTGCGACAGATTTTCTTTGTCGAAGGGGGACAGGGGGCGAGAAGGGGTTAAGCTGTATCGCTTAACCTTTTGCTGCTACGCGTGCCAAAAAGCAACAAACGAGCTTTTTACGATGCAGGAAACGGCCAACAAGGAACACCAACAACAACAACAACAAACACAGCAGGCATCCTACCATGTTGAACTTGGCTCACAGATTTATAACAAAGATATCCCAGCGACCGCAACGACTGCGCCGCCGCCGCCGACGACGACAACAGAGCCAAAGACTTCGACGCGGGATGCCGGACCCTGGGCACCTTCGCGTCCAGGGCCGGGGCCGCGGCCGCATGCTATGAGCTATTAGAGTTCACCCAAACCAAGTCAAGAACCAGAAAGCCCACCGCCTCAATCCCCCCGCCTGCCTGGCCCAGGCAGTTGGCCAATCCATTAGTGGGCCGGCCGGTGAGTCTGGGGTTTTTTTGCCGCACATCGTCGGCATCTAACAAATCGTTCTGTAATTTGATAGCTTAGAAGTTTATGACTCGGGCCTTGCGATTTTTAATGGGCTGTTGGCCGGGCTAGCCCATCACGGCCATCAGGGAGAGCAGCTGTGGTCGCTTTTCCAGCCAAAATCAAAGCGGCCAACTAACAACTCTTTTGCCTCATCTAGGCGCCCTCCCCCGTCGTCGCTGCACCGCCACTGAGCTGCCAAATCGCAGAAAATATGCTAAAAGGTTTGCCGAGATCAATTTAGAGATCTTTTTGTTTAGATAAGCGACCGTTTATTGGCCAACAGACGACGAACCTGTTGCGTTTTCAAGTTACTTAATCGGGAACCGCCACCACCGCCAGCCGCACTATGGGGGAGGCACATTGGGCTCAAATAGAGATTTGAGGAATAAAATTCAAAGATCTTGTCATTTTACTCTTTGCATTAATCCCGGCCCACTGTGCTTTGGTCGGGGTTTTTATGAGTCGCGGGCAGTGCGATCACGATCAGATATATCGGCAGGAATACACATGTTTTGGTCCATATCAGATCTATACCGGCCGGACGGGTCAGTGCAGTGACAGGCCAGTGGAAAGTGGAGTGCGGAAAGCTTTTCACTTGGCCAGCAGTTCAGGTGGCTTGGCCGTTGGCCTGACCCACCCGTTGATGGGGGAGGCGGACAGATGCGTGTTTATGCTTTTGACATAAAAGCCTCCAGACCCACGCACGAGGGAAGCTCTGAGAGTCCCAGAAACTAAAATATCAACCCGCAAATTCTTCAAGTGCCCTGCCTGACGATCTCTCCCTCTCCCCCCGGCCATGTGGCGCTCATTGCATAAGCGGCTCTTTGCATATTGCCAACCGCCCGCTAACCGCCGCCCCGACAGGCGGCTTGTTGGCCTGCCCGGCTCGCTGGCTGGCTGGCTGGCTTGATTAATGACCAGGGTGTATCGCGGCCAGCACACACACAAATTGCCATTCTGTTGCGACAGGGGCATGTCAGTTTAAAGCTCAGCCTGCCCTGCCCCCCGCCAGAGGTCCGAGATCCGCCAGCCGCGATCCGCGCGAGTTTCCTTGTCCGTTTTCGGTGGGCTGGCTGGTCAAATGTTGTTAGCCGGCCTGCACCAACTTTGATGGGGTCTCCTTGGCAGGTCAAACTGTCAGTTAGCTGAGACTCCCAGATCCGGAGACCTGCCATCAACCTGCCAGCGGAATGCCAACATTGTCACCAATCGTCGCCCTGACGCCGGCGAGTCCCCGCCGCGGACGCCTTGCCGTGTCAGAAAAATCGCAACTTAATTAAATAAAAATTAAACAGATCTCTCTCTTTTTTTCCCCCCACAGTTGGATGTGTTTGCTGTCGCGGCAGCTCCCCGTCTCCCCTCTCATCCTGCCCGCTGGCCGTTCTATCGTCGTTGCGTGTCAAGTGAACATCATGCGTATCGCGCGGCTCAGTTTTGGTTCAGTTTCGGTTCCCCCTTTGGACCGACGTCCTTCGAGCCGTCCGTCTCGGGGGACATGTTACACCAATTTTGCGGTCTGGAAATCCCTGTCTAGTCTTAATATGATTTAGTAGCCACATGCATGGCTTGACAAGTGTCCATTTGAATACTCATTGGCTCAACAAGCGGCCAGGCGAGTGCCTGGGCCTCTCGACGGCAACTGGCTTTTTATTTTGGCGAGCTGCCGGGCTGCTGGTGGCGACGACGTTGCGGCAACATTTTAACATTGATTTGTGTGTAATTTAATAAAATTTACATAATATTTTGTTTTTAATGAGGCCTAAGGTGATGTCCAAAAGATCTTGGGAATCGGCTTAGACGGCGGCGGCAGCCAGTCGGCCGCTTGTTTGCTGTTTGTCTGCAAATTTCTCTTTAGTGGACTTTGAGCCTGGCGACTGCCCCTCCTGGCCCCGTAATTGTCTGACAAATTGGCCGCAACTTAATTAAAGTTGATAAAACCAAAGGGAATTCCATCACTTCACCCCCCTCCCCGATGTAAGTAGGGCAGGCTAATTAAGTCACTTTGCTGGGCTTATCAGCGGCTGCTGCATTCGCTGGCACATATTTCATGGCCGGAGAATCGTTCTGGGCCCTGCTTTTCGGCGGCTTCTTGAGTTGGCCGGACCAACGCCAACAGCCAAACACCTTTGCAAAATGCACGCTCCCTGATAACCCAATGAAGCCAGCCGCCCGAAAGGAAACCTTCAGATATCATTTGGTGGGTTGGTGGGACCGGCTGACTGGCTGACTGGACGGCCTGGCCCGGCCGTGCCCTTGTCGGTTAATAAGCGTAGATTATTTATGTTTATTAACTTAACATGTTTACATTTTGTAAAACGAGACTTTTAATGTGAACTTTATCATCATACTGCGTTTGCAATTGCAAATCCCCGACAAAGACAAACGGACCCACAAGACAACCAAATACCCTAAGCGAAATTCCCAAAAGGGTATTAACTTTACTCAACGAAACTGCGGTCAACCGTTGCCCCGAATGCCAAGAAACCTTTAGAATAAAATCCTTACTTCTAGAGATCTTGAAGCTTTTGTAAGAGCATTCCTGGGTCGATAAGAATTTTAGTTTCGGGCCATCAAAACTTCTGGGATGATAAGTACCGATCGGTTTGACTGCCTGCGCTGGCTTGTCACTCGTCTTGGGCCACGGCGGAGACGGTCGGCACCGGCGCTCCTTTGGCTGTTTTAATGATGCCCAAAGATGAAAACAACCATTGGCTGGCCGGAGCTCTCCCTGGATGCCTTGACGAGCCCACTCTCTCTGTGCTGCTCTTAATGCACTTCTTACATGATCATATGCATTTATCTTTTGTTCCTCGACGGCAACGGCAACGGCGACTGTTATCGGCCGGTTTGCTTTGGCACTCATTTAATAAGTTTGTCCTGCCTAAGAGATTACATGAACCTGCAGTGTTCAATCGCAATCATATTTTTTGTAGGCCTGGCCCGGTCCAGTCCCCAGCCGATCCAAGCGATCCAGCGTATCAGTTGCCGCCTTGAGGCGGCGGCGCTGTCGATGTCTCCCGGCCCAGCCCGGCCCTTTTGAGTTGGGTATTCGTGTTGCAGATCCTACCCAAGTATCGTGTGACATATCGAGTGTGAAGTGTCAATTTGAATTTATTGATAAGACGGCGAGAGATTCGATGCCAACAGGAAATGTAGCTGCGACACTTTCCGGACAACTGGCCGACAGGACCACTCAGAAAACCCAACCAGCCACTGGCATTTAGCCGGGCTAAATGCTCCAGTGAGCCCCCAATTACAAGCCTATAAATTGGCGAGTGCTTTGCGTTGAAATTTATGAAATACGCTGATTTGCAAACGATCCTCGGCAATCAGGGGCACAGCCTCATAAAAGTGTCCCTAGCCTGTCAGAAGTCTGCAAATTGTTATTTATCACAGGGTTTCCAATAAATTTTTTGATTCACGCAGCCAACTTGCTTATATTTGCATAGAAGGAAAAGGACGGAGAGATGGGAATAAGGAGATCTGAGCCCAAATGACGAGGGCCAAGTGTTGGCATCTAATCAATTTTCGTATGTCTAAATCAATGATTAAGAATGTCGCCAATGTTGAAATGCCAGCCAGCCCAGGATGCCCAGAATATCGAGAAAAAGAGCGAAAAGAATGGGCAACGGGGCTACGGAGTTTGAAGACTAAGAAATACACTTTCCCGGTGGTTTAGATAAATAATAAAAACCAATTTAAAATCTGCCTAAAAAGACTAATAATCATAGGATTTTTAATGAGAGTTTCTAGGCATAAAATGGGAATTTTAATGAGGATTTCCCTAGCCAATTGGTTTACCTTTCTTATGAGATTCCTTGCCTTTGAAGGGGCCTGCCCATTTGCCTTGAATTCGGGCTTTTGAAAAGAGTATGAAATGGACTTACTTTCGATCTATCTGTCTGGCTGTCCTGCTGTCTGTCTGCGCGATTATTGACAACAATTCGATGCGGCTACGACGACAGGAAACATCTTGTAAAACTAGCAAAAGCTACATGTTGTGAACATGAAAGGGCCCTGGCCAGACAACCCCAACCACTGGCGGCTTATCGGGCCAACACACACACACACACAACCAAAGCCACACACACTGGCAACAATGTGTGCAGGAACAACCACAACGAAATGGCAACAACATTATAATGGACAGGCCTGGGTCGCCACACGCGCGCCCTGCCAGCGAGCGCGACGGCAACTGCGCCTGCGCAAAGGCGCTGGCTGCCAGGCTGCCATCCCGGCCATCCTGTCCAACACTTTGGACACGCTGCACGCCCGAACCGAGCCGTGGCCCGATAAATAAAAGGGGCGCTGGCAGCCCGGGCGACAATGAAACGTCTATTTCCACATATCCGAGGGCCGGCTAATGTACACGAATGTGTTGCAATTGTCACGCCAAGTGAAGTAACAAATTTATGAATGCGCGCCTCCCTGGACCCCAGAGGCTGAGCCACAAAGCCCAAGGTTCAGGCCAGAGGAGCCATCAGGCGACGGCAACGTGTGTGTCGGAACTTGGCACGCGGCGGGCCAAACTCATAAATTTGCTCAGAGTCAAAGTCAAAAGTGTTACGATTTGACTTTTGTTGGGTCGACCGGCCGACCGATCGACGTTGCCAACCAGCTGAATGGGCTGGCCGACGATGAACGACTTGAGACCCTTTTTCATTAAGATTTCATTTCCGAAGTCTTCTATTTTCCACTGCCTAGCAAATTGCAATCTAAATGAGACGGCCCTCCCCAGACCACCGACCACCGATCGGGGCGATTGTAATTAAATGGAAATACGAATGCTCCCCAGCTGCCCTCAGCCAACGGGGGAGAGAGCGGGCCTCATCAATGCTGGAAATGCATTTCCATGATTTATTGAATTTAAATCACTTGTATTGGCAACAATCCCGCTGTGCATTTGTGACATTTTCGTAAACGAAAAATGTCAGTTAAGTTTTTTTATGAGCCAGGCCAGCCAGCCGATCGACCGATCGACCGGCCGAGAGATCGTCTTCGATGAATGCAGGGCGCCGTTTTTTCTTTTACTTTTGAGAATATAAAAAAAACTTTCCTTAACTACTGTGGATATATTGAGATTCCCGTCTCACGAATCATTGGCATTTTCCGCCCTCTTCGGCGCAGAAAGCGGCGGCGATTTGGTTTCGGTTTTTTAATAAAGTTATTAACTCACGTAAATGTGCATTTTATGGGATTTATACCGCCGCTCTGGTCTTGTTAGAGCCCCATAAAAATCGAGAAAAACCCACAGACATAAATGCAGCCGCAGGCGAATCCATAAATGCTTATAAACGTTGACCCTCCCGATTCCTCTGCCTCGCCAAGTCTCTGGCCGGCTGACTGTTCGTTAATTAGAAAGCGATCGTTGCGGTTCACTTTCCGGCTGGACTCCGGGTGACAGCTTCTAATTAGAGAGAGAAAGAACCTCCCGAAAATGTCTTCATTAGGGAAACCATAACACGCTTGTTAGCTGCGTGTCAGGTCGCTTCGAGTCGTGTCGTGGCTGCAGTTTATAGGAGACCTAATGAGAGCCTATGAATCACAGGGCGAGTTTACGATTGGACGTGTAAGATTTTAATTTGAATCTTTGAAAATCTCAGTCCCAAGATCTCCTGTGACCCCTGACTTTTTGGCCTGGTCTGGTGACTGTCGCAGGGCTTGGCGTGTGGGGCATTTTCGCTTTTTAGCACCCATAAATCTCGACGCTCACACAAATCAAATCGCAGAGTTTTCATATGACAAGCAAATCACTTAGGCGCGTCGGTCGAAACACCTTTACGAGCGGCTCAATTGAATTCAATTTGCGGCACGACGGCCACGATTTGGTTTGGTTTGTTTGCTCCCACAAAATCAATTTTTATGATCAATCATTTGGCTCTCTCTCCGTGGCGTGCACTTCAAAGTGCCACGAAATTGGCGAATTAGCGGAGCATGACACGGAAAATTGCATATGCCGCCAGACCCGCTCCGCTGATCGTTCTCCTCTTGGAGGCAATTCATTTTCATGGAGAAAATCCGGACACTGTCCGTGGCATCGTTTAGGAATTAAAAATATTTTGATCAGATTTTATCGAAGTTATCAGGCCGGCGGCATCTCGGCGGCCGCGTGGTGACAAAGAGAAAAATCTCCAAACGAGCATACGAATGCCTAATTAATTACGATCTTCTTCTTTCTCGTCTTGAACGAAAAACTTAATTTCCTTTAAGACCTGCAGACCCTAATGACTTGCTTTGACACTTTGGCTTTGTCTTAGCATCAACCGACCGATCTGGCGATCGCCATCTCCCCTCAATAGAATGGAAAGCACGGCAGCCGCCGTTGATAGGAAAACCCGAAGAGAAACAGGGCCCATAAATTAAACGGCAATTATGTCAGTTTATTTGGAGCAAAGCGATCGATAATTTATGTATGCCGATACGATAATGGATCCCTCAGCCAACCAAATGCCGATAGACCCCAATTCACTGGGAATGGAAATATCTCAAAGCCACTAAAGAAAAAAGGAGGCGGTCACAATTAAAAGTTGATTTTTGGGTATGTAAACAGCAGGTGTTAACAAAATCAAAATACATTTCCCCATAATGTTTTGTTAATAACGCTGACATGTGTTATACGCAGTTATACACCAAACCGTTTGGCCAAACATAAATGATCAGCAGAGCATGAAAGGCAAGATTCAAACTGAATTGAAAACCGACCCAAAACGGCAGGGGAGAGATGAGCACCACTACGAAATTACGGATCAGGTTTATGAGAAGAAATCTTTCTTTAAGTCTCCTGAAAACTTCCTCGAAAGAGACCAAAAGGTGGAAAGCTTGAAGAAATTCTCCCCCTCGTCATCTCTCCACAGCTTAGGGAAAGAATTCCCAGACCCCACAGAATCCCCAGCTCCCAGTTCAACCCCTCGATCGCTTCATAATTCATGGGGAATGACAAGATTGGCCCCCCTAACAAATGCTTAATGAGGACCACCGGATTAGCATAGAAGACTTCTTCCCCCTGGCAGAAAATTTGCATGGATGCAATTTACCACCCAGGCTCAGGGAACTGTCAACGCTGGCGCCAAAGCGATCTCCTCGGAATGCCAGACTGGGTGACTTATTTGCCATCTAATTAAGTTGTTAAAATCAAAAGTGACAGGTGACCTGATGATCCCCTCCCAACGGCTACTTCTCGATTTAGCACACATCGAAAAATTTTTATTTCTTTAAGATTCTCATTTCAACTCTCCTTCCGAGCTGCTGTAAACGCTGTTTGTGGTCATATAACTATCACTTTCCGGGAAACCCTCGGGTTTACCGAATGGAGATTTTGCGTCAGGACCTTGGGCCTTGGCAGCTTTGGCGGCGGCCTTGTGTTTTTTGATAAAGGCTCTTTGGGGACTCAGCCAGCCCTTGGTTATGGCGGCATTCCAAACCTTTCTTTCCAACGAGTCCATGGAAAGTTTAACGCAGAGTTGTTTAGCAAAATTTTTGCGTTTTTTGCGTTTGGATTTGTTCTTTGATCGGACGGGGACAAACGAACGGAAGCCTTCCCGCGGCGGGGCCTTTGAGAAGAACATATTATTGCCCTTGCCAATCTTCTCGAGAAAGAGACCATCCTTGAGCGTGGCCACCACCAGTCCAGAGACCTTTTCGCAGGGCAAACCGAACTTGCATGAGAAATAGCCGACCATATCTTCCAGATCGATGGGTTGCCCAAAATCTTTTAAAGCTTCAATGAGATCATCAACGTTCAAGGTGGGCTCGGGGATTGGTTCAGGGATTTCAACTTTAGGAACATTTTCCATGTTTTTTTAAGCGTCTGTGTGTGTTTTATACTTTTGATTTCGAATTGGTTTTCTGATTATGCTGCTTCTGACAGGTTTCGCTCGGCTAGAGTGGCAAACGTCCTTCACACTTTGGGAGTAAAAAAAAAACAACCAGCAGTCCGCCCAGCCAACTGACTGGACGGGTGTAAGCAACATTCTCGGGGCTGCTGGGACTACTGCCATCATAAATTATGGCCATAATGAGCCGCAACAGGCGCCGCCGCCGCCGCCGCCATCGATGATGATGAGGCGGATGAAGCGGTGGCTGCCGGTGGCTCGGATAGCCAGCCACATTCGAATTGCATTTAAAATGCATTTAAAAACGGTCGCGCCATTTATCATTTTGGCTTATTTATTACAGCAACTCAACTCGATGCTGGCTACTGGCCCCCTTCGGCCACAACAACAGGACGATTGGCAGGCTTGGCCTTTTTGTCTTTGCTCTCGACTCCTCTCGATGAATAATTGCCACCATCTACGCGAAATGTTATCAGTGCCATAATTAAATGTCGCCGGAAGGTCCTCCCCACACCCTACCGAATTTTCTAGCCCGAGTCCATCAGGGAAAAAGGGCTTCAAATTGAACTTGTGATCTGGCATGTTGCTTTTAATTGCCGTGATTGGGCACTTTGGTGTGGCACGGCCCAAACAACGAAATCAATTAAACCAACGCCGATCGAGACAGTCAATCGATCACGGCACACAAATTTCTCCGCATCACCTGTGCAGCCTAAAAAACGACTCGGTTCTCGGATCTCGAGACTCGGCCCGCCAGCCGGCCTGGATTCCAATTAAACGTCACGCTAAATGAAGCGTAAAATTGCCCGCTGCTGCCGGTCTTGCGGGCCGTCCATCTTGCGGATTCCACAACCGGGAGGGAGAGCCCAAGACGGGCCGACAGGCAGGCAAATGTGACAGTGTAATAAAAAATCAATTTCACAATAAATATATCGGCAGAGCCAAAAGCAGAAGGCGAAAACGAAACCGATGCTGATGGCGATGGCGATGCCGATGCCGAAACCAGTATCTTATCATGGGACGGCATCGCCAAGCGTGAAGTGGTACTTACGCACAGCATCCTTTGGCTTAGGAAGACGCTGAGACGCGTTGAAAAGGAGCGGAGGGGGAGGATGGAAAATGAAAAGTGTGGTAGCCCAACTGTCAGCGATTGATGTAGCAGCCCTTTATCATTATCACATCTGGACCGAGGGCAGGTACCAACGACCAACGGCGACTCGACCGTTGGACCAGGACAAATGCCTAAGCAGCGCGTCAGTCAGTCTGCCCGGTTGAGCGCTCTCTTTGTATCTTGTGGCGTGTTTTGGGTCCGTCCGGCATTTGGCCGGCGTGTTATCTTAAAAACCTTGTTGTCGTCTTAATTATTGCGTTAATGAGTTTTCTGTTTACTTTTGCAGTTAACCCGTTTGCCACAACACATTTCGTGCTATTATCAATCAATCGTCGCCATCGTCGATCCCCACAACCTGCCATCGATGGGGCCGCCGGCCACAGATCATAAGCAACGATAAGGCCCCCAACCCCCAGGCATACCGCAGCGCTATCGGCTGCTTTTCTGATATTTATTAAGGACCCACGATAAGCATCTTTCCATCTCCCCTCGCTTTTGCATATTTACACATCGAAGAACCTCTGAAGCACCGACTTTTCCTATCGACTTTCCCCTTTTGCGGTCACGGACCACCGACGAAAGTTCAGCCAAATGATTTACTATGAGAACCCCCAACAACTGAGGACCATTTTAATTAGCATGCTTAAGTTATTGTTATAGATTCATTCCGCCAACAATAGAACAATAAACAAATTATCGGGGCGTGTGTGTGACAGCCTGGGTGTGTGGTGTTCTGTGTGTGGTTCCATATCATTGCACTCGCCGAAGATGGACAATTGATTGATTGTGGGAGCACAAAGTTCCCACTGGGAAAGCCTGAGATCAGCCTAGTCAAGCGGGTCGGGTCCGGCGGGGCGGGCACTGAAGCGTGCAGTCGAGGGAGGTGAAAAATTAATGATTTGTTGATTTATGAATTGACTGGGGGTCAAGTGTACACAATGTGGGTTAGATGGATGGTTCAATGCGTCTTCAAGACAGGGAAGCAAGGGAGCCAAAGATCTTTGTGCGGTCGAGTAATTTGTGGTCGATCCAAAAAGGGTTGGGCAGTCCCTCAAAAAAATAAAGGAGAAGGAAAAACAAAGGATCTGAGATTCAGAAACTTTCAAGATTTCTTAAGATCGAAACCTTATATTTTTTAAAGATTTCCAAAGAGTTTAAGAAATCCAAGGAACTATTTTTGTGGAAGAAGAATTTTAAAACTGTGCTCAAGAATTTTAAAACTGATTTCTTTTTTAGAAACAAATAAAAGAAAAATCTCTTCTTAATAAGGAAACCTTTCAATTTTACTCCCCGATTTGCTTGATTTTCTTTACCCTTAAGAAGCTCCTAAATGTCTTGTCTTTCTTACCTCTTCCCGCTCTTTTCCTGGTCTCTAATCTTTTAATAAGTATGTATAACATTCTTTGATATATCATTAAATATCAATACAATAGAAGGCACTTTGGTTGCATTGCCATCAACACTTTTCGATTTTACGATTGGGAAACATTTCGTTTTGGTCGTCAACGATCCGGAGTCCCGGCTCCCGGCACCCGACTCACCGCTACCAAAGTCCACCTTCTGCAGGTTGCATTCTTATGCTAATCCCAGGCAACAAAAGACTAAATCATAAGGGGACGAATGTGTGTATTCGGGTAGCCGGGGTAGCCATTTGGTAGCGACTGCAGTGGAGCAGTTAAAAGTCGGGAAACAAAAACAATTTTTCCCGCTTCAAGGGTGTTGGGTGTGGCGGTTGTTTGCTCTTTGTTTGGCAATTTTATAGAGCGCCAATTTATGGGCCGAGGAGACAAAGCAAAGTGCCGTCGTTAAGACGGAAAAGAAAGCTACAAAATTGTCAATTTTATAGAAACTTTTTATAGATTTGTTAACACTTTTCCAGTGGCTCTTGCGGCTCGAATTCCCCGTCAATTTGTAGGCCGACGACAGTGGGCCGGCCCAATAATTGCAACGACTTAGGGAATCACAAACAAACCAACCGCAGAGGCAGCAACATCAACACGAACTTTGCATTCAAATTGATTACACAAAAATCTTTCTCCTCTTTGGTTCCAGCAGAAGCCCCAAAGATGACTGAAGATCCTCGGCTCTCCTGATAACGATGACTTGCCAAATTGAACATGCCACGGACCCCGTCACAGTTGTTGATGCGACTCAAGTTGTTGTTGCTGCCGTGGCTGAGGTTGCTGCTGTTGTTGAGCTGCTTGTTGGGCTGCTTGTTTTTATTGTTTAGCTCGTTATCAAGTCAAAATAATCAGGCAGAGTGCTAACAATTGTCATTGTTAAAGGAGCTGAAGCAGCCACCAACAAAATCTGCCCCATCATTGCCAGTGGCCTGCAGCAGCAGCAACTGTTGCCGGTGCTCCTCATCAACGCCACGCGGAACAATGCAACATGATTCGCGAATTATAAATACATATGGCCGGCCCGGCCGAGCACTCGTAGTAGAGAGTAGAGGGCTTCTTTCTATATGAGAAGAAAAACATTTTCGCAAATTTCTGGAGCAATATAATCGCTGGCTCCGCTCCTCCGCTGCCCGCCGTAATTGTAGCAGCAAGTGGCGAGTCGTGCGTTGCACAGTCGCCAGCCCAGCAACTGCAACTAACCAGCCAAGCAGCGCTCACTCGCTGACACACAGAAGCCAAAACGTGTCGTCCTTTTAGGCCCTCGAACGTGCCCCACCGTCCGTCCGTTGCACTCTGATTCTGGCCCCGCCATGGCGACGGTGGTTTTTTAATTAAACAATGTAAGAAAAGGAAAAGAAATCGCGGTGTGAAGTGCAGCCACCTCGAGCCTCTGGCCTGGCTCACAAGGCAACTCCCTCGATCCTCGCTCTGCTCCGTGTGTTGTGAGTTATGAGTTGCGCAATCACGACTTCTTGTCTTCCGCTGAAAAGACTGCACAGCCCCACCAGAGGGTGTCGGCCTGCCCGCCGTCCAGCTGTCTTCTGATTAAGTTTTAGAACAAATGAATTAAAACGTGCGCTTGGCTGGGCCAAGTTGGCCCGGAAGGCTCGGTTGTCTGTGGCACAAGGTGTGAAATAATTTGGCCTGGTCCTTAATCATCAGCACGCTGGTACTTAGCCCCTGCCCTTTTCGTTTGGGCCCTCTATAAAGTGTCAGCTGCTCGTTTGGGCGATTTGATCTGGGTTACCTGGGATTTGCCAGGGTCTGGAGATTTACACTTTTATGACTGCAGGAATTTGTCTGCACAGCTTTGCAGCTGCCACGGGAATTCTTCCAATATTCCAACATAGGAATTTTAGAAATTAGCTAAGCCTCTGGCAAAAGGAAAGAGAATTTCTAGAAAATTCTAAAGACATTTCAGAAGTAAATTGCTTTTTAATTTTAATTAAATTGCAAGGAGAACTTTGGAGAAATTTGTAGTTATAAATCTTCAAAATTAGTTAAATCTTCAGTTTCTTTAAATATATCAAAGGGTTCAAGGATTCTACCCCATTTCTCATCTTCTTTCACCCGCAGAATTATCTCTTTAGCTTTCTAACTCTTCCCCCAGTTGGCCTCTTTTCAATCAGCTACTTTAAGAAATTCCTTTTGAATTATTATAGAAATTTGTTTGGTATTTGTAAAGTTTGCCTTGTGAACGTCGACTGATCTCTGGGTAAAGATAAAAGATGATTGTAATTCATTTAAATAAAGGAAAGAAGATCCGCCAGACACTCAATGCGATTCGTGAAAAAGTGTCCACTTGACTGACTGACTGCCGGCCCCGCTGAGCGCGCGGGCACTCGAGAAACTCGAAAACAAAACTCCAATCATACGAAAGAAACAAAGTTCGAAATTCAAAAATTTCCAACTGCCTCGGTAGATGGGAGTGATGTGATTACGTCAAAATTATTAAAACAGTCTCGAGTTTTGGGGTCTTAGCCGCTGTTGCCCAATTCTCTGACGTCCCCGACGTCCCCCCCGACATCTGCCTCATTTTGATCGACACTGATCTGAGATAAGGTGGAGGCTGTGGACCTCGAAAGTCCCAGGGAACAACCACTAACAAGTGCATTTGCATCCATGGCGTGTGAAACATTTAACTGTCCATCGTCCGGCTCGGCTGGGTTATTAAAGAATGAATTTGGAATTGAATGAATTTGTTGAAAAATATTAACAACAAAATATTTTCACCCAGAGTTGACAGACATTAGGCCTGAATGGTCCATTGTGTTTGAAGCGAAGTTTGTGTCTTTTTTTGTGCTTTGACAGAGTCCACATAACTAGACTCGAAGTCGGCAACAATACCATTAGGCACTGAATGGACAGCCAACAAAGGCTCTCGACACTGCGACAATTGACAGAGGAAATCAACTGCAGGCGGGGGGAGCGGCCTGGCTTTTTGTCTTGGCCCTAAAAAGCGGCGTGTGTGTGAACCTGCCAGCCATTCGATTCTCATTCTCGGGTAGTTAGAATCTAATCGCCTGCTAAGCTGTTGAAACCTATAACTTTCCTCATTTTGATTCTCTAACGAATCGAAAAGGCCAACTAACCCGGCAGCCTCTCAAACCAACCGACTGATGAGCATTTCCTAGGAAAGTCGTTCTTTGTGCGAACATCTAAAGAAATGTTGGCTCACGCACGGCATCCGGCCGGGTTACACGTCCGACTTCTTGTAATATGCAAACTAAGTTTGCTGCGGCGATAACCATAACGATAAGCAGGAGGAGGCCAAGTCTACGTGGTCAAACAAATCGCTGGCTGGTGTGCCCTGCAATTCCTGGCAATTTGTGAGGCCAGGCAAATCTTCTATCTCGGGCTGGCCAGCAGACTTTATTGTCTGGGCTACCTGTGCGACAGTTTTCGCGTTTCCAGGGAAATCGGGAAAGCAATTTTAAATTACCCGGCCAACAGCTGCTGCCAAAGGATTAGCCAACCAACTTAGTTAACTTTTGGTAAGTGGCCGCCATAAAATCCCGAAAAATCCACCCAGCTACCTGAACTAAATCCCAATCCCAGGCTACCTGATCAGCATATAAGCTGCCAAGATTCGCCAGGATACCATCATTCGTCAGTTGACTATCAATCAGTGAACATTCGAGAAAACCGCATCAAGATGCTTCAGAACGTAGCCTTCTACAAGACTGCCTTAGAGGCCAAGCACCCAAAGCTGAAGGAGCAGCGACCCCAGAACTACATTGACAACCTGCACGAGATCTTCTTCGAGCAGATCTTCGAGTCGATCGAGTGCCTCAGCGACCAGGTGCGAATGGCCCGGGCTTACCCGCAGTTCCTGCCGTTGGTGGTGAAGGTCTGGAGACGCCGCCCCCAAAATCTCATAGCCGGACCCAACACCGAGTTCCTGGCCCTGCTGGACATCGAGGACTATGTGTTCTTTATGGAGCACATGAAGGACAGCTTCACCGAGTTCCATGTGCACACCGACGGCATCGGGTGCTTCGGCGATTTCTACAATTACATCACCCATTTGTGCGACATCAACGTGACCCACTTCCCCAACGTGGAGACCTGTGTGTGCAATGGAAATCCCGACTCCATGGTGGACGAGGATATACGAGATCTGACTATGATCCTGCCCAACTTGAAGCGCCTCACCAGCAACATGAACCACACGGGCATTTACATGCGCGGCTTCAATCGCCTCGAGGAGCTTGTCTTCAAGTCTCTTTACCACTCGGTGCCCTTGAACAGCTGCTGCATTCAGGATCTGTGCTTTTCCATGCACAATCTAAGGGTCCTTGACATCACCGATACTTTTGACAGCCACGTACGCCTCTCGGGCATTAAGCTCGACAATTTGGAAGTCCTCAAGCTCAATCTCAGCAGCGTGGAGTACATGCTGCCTCAGGTGCTGCAGTTGCCCAGGCTGCGCAAGTTTGCCGTCCGCTTTGATGACTCGCGGCAGTTGCAGGCCCACCAGGAGACCATCTTCCAGGAGATCATACTGGCCAAGAGCGAGAGCATCACGCGCATTGCCCTCAACAACGAGGTGGTCCAATTGCAGTCGCGTTGGTACCAAAGCCTTTTGGTTGAGCTGCCCAAGCTGCGGGCCTTGGTCTGCGAGAATTGGTTCCACGATGACTTCTTCTTGGACAGGAAGCATATTCCTGCCCACCAAATGGAGGTGCTCAGCTTCAGCGGCTGGGAAATTGTACGGGAATACCAAATGCTGGAGCTTGTGGCCGATTGCCCTCGACTCACCCATCTCCATTTGAATTCGTACCACAGCACCACCGACAAGCTGCAGAAGCTGCTGCGCATTCGCCAGTACGAGAAGAACCCGATTCCCTTGCAGGTCTTCAGCGACACAATGTGGAGCCATTTGACCCCGAATGAGTATGGTTATTGGGCTGACCACAAGTATGCCCAGGTGACCTGCGATTCCTGCGTGTACGAGTACCAGGACGACGGCTTCGAAATCGACTTCGATTAAATAACAATTCGGCCAGCGATTGTATATAAAATTGAAGCATTCTTTCGCCATCCTTGTACATACTTAACGACACAATAAATTCGACATACATTCTTGAGATTGCATAATTTCCATAGAGCTTCTAATTTTAGCCCGGCCCAGTCGGGGCTGGCCGGGGATCCCATATATTTATGATTCTTTGAACGCTTTAGGGTCTCTTGTTTTGGTGCGACTGCTTTTCTCTTGACTCGTTTGTTGGAGCGACCGACCGAGCGACCGGCAAATGGAAAAATCAACACATTTTATGGCCGCCTGGCCAAAAGATTTAACTGTGCTTTGGGCTGCAGCGGCGGCAGCAGCAACGAAGCCAACCAGTCAGCTTGGCCAGCCAGTCAGCGCACCTTGTGACCTCCACTCACTTGCCAGTTAATTTTGCGGGGCATAAATTATTTAATTTGATTGAGTCGGAAAATGAGTTCGCCAAATGCCCAAAGCGTTTGAGCGAGGAGCGATTTCAACTGTCCAACTGTCGAGCCAGCTAGCCCCAGCCAGCCGGACACCCGGACAAACAGACAGACGCACACATGTGTGTGCGTGGCTGACTTTGCCATGGACGTGGACGTGGAGTTTAAGCATCATTGCCCGAGAGGAGCTCCACGAGCAGCCGCGCTTGTAGTGGGAAATTAAGCAATTTTTTGAAAAATGTTCAGCCAGCGCAGCCGCAGTTTTTATGCATTTACATAATTTTCCAAAACACAAAATCATCTTGGAAATCACCCAAATAAACCGAACAAGAAATGCCCTTTTTTGGGAGACACCCAACAATTCCCAGAAATAAAGCAAAGAATGGATAATGAACCCGAAAAGCTTGAAGACCTGAGAAAAACAGCGCTTCCTTTTAAGAACCCGTTTAATTTTTAAAAACCCTTTTAGTCAATAACTTCTGTATCTTCTATTTACATAGAAACGGAAAAAACCCTCGAAAGAAATCTACGATGCCCTTTTTGGGGGGCAAAAAGAGTAGAGCTGCCCGGAAAATCATAAACCATTTTGGCTTTCATTTTCCGTAAGCGCCTGTCGCTCCAAATGGCTAAGTTATTGGCCGCACTGACAAGTCAACACAAAGTCACCCGGACTAATTTGTGGCCGCGTGTTTTTCCAAGATTAAAATGCAAACGAGAAGCCGGCGGAATGCGCTGTCGCCGCGGACGACAACTTGGCGACAGTTTGAAGTGGACAAAATTTAGAAATAATGGACTATTAATTTATGGTGGACGCAGTCAGCCCCCAGACCCCCTCCCCCAATCCACAATTGCCATTTTAAAGACCTTTTATGGCGGTGAAAATCGATTGGCATCCAGCTGAACGAATTTCCCAAATTAATAGGATTTTTATTAATTGACTAATTGCACGGCCCCCGGCCACAATGACAAATGTGCCCACTTAAGGCCCAAAACTAATACCAACCCAGCGAGCCGGCTAGCTGGGCGAACCCTTTGCCTAATTTCTCTATTAATTTCACCTAATCCGGACTTGTAGGCAATTCGTCATGCCGGGCAAGTGGTGGCCCGGATCCGTAACGAATCCGTAGGTGAAATTGGAACGATTCCGAGACGTCGACGGCGATTCGTTCAAACTCATAACTATGTGGATTTGGCGTCGCCGTTAATGAAATTGAATCGAAGGCGAGGGCATTTTAGCATAATTAAATTAAACATAAAAAGTTCAAAGGTTTTACGGTAAGTGGAGCCCATAAATAGCGCGATAAGACGATGCGGTTCGTTTGAACCGCCCGGCAGATCCCCAGCTCCCCAGACTCTCCTGACAGCCTTGCCCTGGTGGCGGTCGGAGTTGTCGAAATCTGCGAAATGCTGGTTGACTCGTCGTCGCTTCTAGGCGTTGACAAATCACTTGGTAACCGAAAACTTTTGTCCAACCAAACAAAAGGGAACTTGACAGCCCGACAAGCCCGAGAGTCGACCCGCTTGAGTCATTTGAGCAGCTGCCTGGCCATCTGCACCAGCCCCGCCCAGCAATTAACCTCTATTGTCTGGGTGAGCAATTATTGCAATCAAAATAAACATCCTGGGGCTTTTGCTCCGGTGACTTACGACTGGCAACTGGCTTATTAACTAATGATCGAATCGGTCTATTAATTTGTCACTTTGTTTTGGGAAGGCTGAAAAAAAGTTAATTACCCGGACCAAAGGCGGCGCAGTTGGAAGCCAATTGATCGGGCCTGACAAGTGGCCGGCGTTGAGTCGCCAAAGTCTTTCGAAAATCGCGTGTTGCGGGCGCGTAATTGAGTGCGCTGCACTCCGGCAATTTCATAAATTTAAATGATTTAATGCCGGCCACGGATGACCGACAGACCGACCAGCCCCACCCCAGGCTTTGGCTTAGATTGAGACCAAAACTCGGGCCATCAAAATGCAGTTAGCTACAAACGATCGGCTGCTTTATGAAGTGCTATCAATGGGCCTATCAATGCGAGGGGAAATTGGGAGTTATTCTATCGCCGCCTCGCATTTGTCAGGGCCCATCAAAATGCTAATTGAAATGCGTTGTTGATGGCACCGAGCCTGAGCAGGAGCATCTCTTTCATCTAAGGCCGCCTCAAGCGGCAACTACAAAAGCCCCGCGGAACTGTAAACTGTCAAATTTAATAACTGAAGCGAACAATAGAAGAGCAAAGTAGGTAAATTGAATTCCCCAACGATCCAAAGCACTCACAGCTCCAGGAATTTGCATTTAAATTGCCTGGCAGTAGCAGCCGCCGGTCAAGGCTTTTAATTAATGAAAACCGCTGCCTGCCACTAACCAGATGGAAAGGGAATCGAAGCTTATCAATGCTGATAGGGAGAGAGTCTAATAAAGACATCAAAAAGAGCTTATTCTTGACCGCGAAACAAAAGACTTAGGTGACGAACTGGCCGCGGTTGGCCCTCCACCTCCAGCCAAAGAGCGCCTCATATGTGTGCCTGGCTGGGGCTGGAGTCGAGGCAATTGCTGTTCAACTTGGAATGGCTTAGAGGCACGTGTATGCAATTTTCATTCATACATTATTCATTCATAATGTTCTGCGGCTGTGGCTGGGTGCTGTGGCCTTTTGGGTCTTTGGATCTGCTCGAAAGGGGCTAAGCTGTCAGCCAGACAGCCAAGCGTCGTGGAGCCAAAAGTAATTGCCAATTTCGAGTCAATTGCCTATTTACCCTGTTTATGGTTAATAGAGAAATCGCTGGAAAAGCCAAAATCCCAGCCAGGCTTAGTGAATTTGCATCACAGACAGGAAAGCAATATGAAAAATATTCTACAGACCTGAAAAGATTCTTGGAGTCCCTTTAACTCCTGTCAATCAGGTTAATAGCCCAGCTAGACAATTTGGTTTGATTGGGGGAAATTTCTTTGTGACGCCAGGCAAAAATTCAACCAACTTGTTGACAGTCTGCCCGTCTGTCTGTGGGCCTCGCTGTCTGTCACTGCCATTAAAAGGTGGTAACTCAATTTATTTATTTAAATTCGCAGGAAACGCACTACCCAAAAGTAGGCGTACCCAACGAACCAACCAGCCAACCAAACCAACCTACAATTTGAGAGTGTCCGTCTGTCCAAGTGCGTTGGGAATCCCATGATTTATTTGACACAGATTCTTGGTTCGCCAAAGGATGCCAGCCGTTTAGGGCGGTGCATTAATTGAAATTGCAAATGTTTTTGCAACCTTTGCGATTGATAGAAGTTTTATGCAGTTGAGGAAATGGCCATAAAGGAGATTTATGGTAACGAACTGGGCTAGGCATTCTCCGCTACCCCGACGACTGCTCGCCGAAGGTGCAGTTGAAGTAAATTAATTGAAAAATTATACAAACACAAAAGTATGAATTTCTGTGACCCTCAGACCGTCCCTCAGATATGATTACCCTCTCTAAAGATCTCTTAACGATAAGACGGCCAGTCGACGGCTCGTCAACTTGTGTGGCTGGCCATAAAACAATATAAACGAATGCCGGACAATAAAGTGGGGGAAAATGTCTAATATTCCCGGCTGGCGATGGTGGGGAAATCGAAGAGGAATTTGCATAAACTGAATGAGTTTGGCCGGCCCCGAAATTGTGCATAGATTTTTATGGGATGCGTTATCGTAAATCACCAACGTCTGGCCAAATAAAAGTGTCAGCTTGTCTCGATTAGCCGCATATTTCTTGGCCCGAAGATCTCGATGATATTAAGTTGCCTTTGAAGAATGCTGGCCAATTGAAATGTCCAAAATTTACGACGAAAAAAAAGCCCATTAGAGATATTGGACCACCAGCATAACCGCCGCCCGAAGTCGTTGCCCGTTTGAACCCTGAGACCCTCAGAAATTCTGGACTGGCGACGGCGCACATGCCAACTAATTTGAAATGCAATTCAATTAAAATTAAACACTTTGTTAACACATTTTGGGGTGGGGCCCCGAACTAAATTTAGCCCAGCCCGGCTAAGCCAAGCACGAGCCGAGCCTTCTCAAAAGACACAAAACCCCCCACTAAAACCCGAAGGAGTTGCTCTCGCCACTGTTGCCGGTAATGAGGATGCCACAACAACCACAACAACACCATGGCCACTTTAAGCCACATGCTAATGAATGGAACGCGTTTTGTAAGACGTCTACCTTGCGGAATGAATAAGTGAGTAAATGAGTGAGTGAGTGGCAGCCAAATGACAGCCGAGGAACCTTCGACAACAGTAGCAGTGCAGCCAGCCAACCGCCCCCTCCCCCGCAGGCGATGTCCCACTCTCTTTTAATGAGCTTCCACAGCAGTTGCCATGTCCGCCGTCTGTTTGTTGGCTAAAAAGAAGAGATATTTTTGGCCCTTTTGTGGCTGTAAATAAACGCGGGGTTGTTACTGCCCCGCCCCTCTTGCTGTTCAGTGTCGATTTAACTGCTTAAGCGTCTCTCATTAATTCATTTAACGAACGTTTAAACGGAAGCTTCTGTCAATTTCGAGAGGACGGCTGGGCCCAGTCCACTGCTCCCTACCAAAAGGGCCAGAAGAACCAACTAAAGGAGCCTTAAACTTACAGGCAACAGAAAGGCAAGACTGAGTTAGGAAAAGGCTAAAAATGCGGATCCATTCTTGGGAAAAAAAACTATTCTACAATGCTAAGATTCGTTGGGTCTTTTGGTCTGTGGAATCAGTTAGAAAATGGCAAAAAATTCTCTACTATTCTTGGAAAAAGAAACTATTTTCCAATGCGGAGACTCATTGGGCCTTTTGGTCTTTGGATTAAGTAAAGAAATGGCTAAAAATTCTCTACCATTCTTGAGAAAGAAACTATTCTCCAATGCTGAGATTTATTGGGTCTTTTGGTTTTTAGAATCAGTTAGAAAACGGCTAAAAAATCTCATCCATTCTTGAGAAAGAAGCTATTCTCCAATGCTGAGATTGATCGATTCTTTTGGTCTTTGGAATCAATTAGAAAACGGCTAAGAATTCCCTACCATTCTTGAGAAAGAAACTATTCTCCAATGCTGGGATTCATTGGGTCTTTTGGTTTTTAGAATCAGTTAGAAAACAGCTAAAAATCCTCCACCATTCTTGAGAAAGAAACCATTCTTTAATACTGAGGTTTATCGATTCTTTTAGTCTTTGGAATCAGACTTTAACCAATATTTCCTTATAGTCCCCATAGAAATCTCACTTGCAGTTTTCTTTTGCCAACTTTTGAGCATTTTTTCTAGACTTTTCCTCATTCCCTAATCCCTCCCTGTCTCTAGAAATTTTCTCCTTTTGCCAACAACAAAACCTACTCAAATTTTAAATAAGACGTTTGTGTTACCCAAAAGTTTAAATGAAGATTTCATCGTCAGATTTTATCTGCGTAATTTGTTGGCATATCTGCCCACTCGATCGGAGCCGCTGGGAAATGGCGTCGGTGATTTGAAGTCAGCCAATTGATAATCTTATTGTCTCACTGGAAGCGTCTAGAGCCGAACCCATAAAAGGCCTAATTGATTCCAAGCTTGCTGGCTTTCAGCTGATTTTCCATGAATGAGCAATTACAGTTAATGCGACAAATCGCCGGTGGGCGTGGGGGAATTCATTAGCCTGGCCGAGCCGATTTCGCACGGTGTATTGAGCGACGCTAGAAACCATTTACAAGTTTCCTTTTTTAAGCATTTCGATGAATGAAGCCAACCAGAGACAAGCAAACTGGGAGACGGCCCCACGGGGCCCAATTGGCGAGCAAGGGGGCCTTGTGGGCGTTGGCAGCCAGCAGACCGCCCAGCGGTTCATTCACAAAACCGTCAACCAGCGTTTCTCACTGGGCCAGAGCCACAGTCGATCCACCCACGCCGGCGGCTGGCGTTGTGCCCTCGTCATCGTCTAATCTGGAGCGCCTTGGGGGGGCAGGGGATCCGTCGCAGTCGACGTAGCCCAGCTGCAAGTTTTGCAATTCAATTTGCAGTCAATCTTGGCAGAAGCAGCAGCGGCCACTGCGCCTGCGCCGGCTCTGAGCTTCGCGCAGTGCAAAATTTATGAATGGAGCCACCCACGCGGCCCACAGCAACGACGACGCCAGCAGCAACGTCGCTGCGGTCTCCTCTGCCCGGCGGAGGTGGCAGCAGCGCTGTCGGTGGGCCGAAGCTTTCAACAAAAGCTTTCGCCGTTGCAAACTTTCGTTGGTGTTTTTTGTGAGCTTTCAAAGGAGCCCAACGGCGACTGTACTTGTGGACCGAATGTTGTTTGTGGGCTGCAATGACGCAAGCGTTGCACTTGCAACTCCAACTGCCCAGCTGGCTCTGCCATTGTCCCTTTCTCGGGGCGATCGGCCCACACGCGCGCCCCCGGTGACGTTGGCACGAGCTCAGCCCACGGGGCCAACAACAAACAAACGCCCCCTTGGAAAATTAAGCAAAGGTGTTGCAACTGTCGCCTCGGCCAGCTGGAAGCTCAGTCGAATTGCGGGGGCTGGGGCCGCACTAGAACAACAGAGACAACAGGGCCGATTGGAAAGAGACGGCAAGCCGGCGTACAGTTGCCCACACAAAGCCGGCGACAGATCGCTAAGTAAGGCGATGATCAGCCCACGATGCGCGTCCGGGCAGAGCTGAGCCGGCAGAGCAGAGGCTCTGCCGTGGCCAAAGCCGAGGCGTCCCAACAGTTTTTATGCCTCAGACATTTTGCGCGCACGCGTCCCGAACGCGCATTCTCACAACCGGAAGGAAGCCGCTCCAAAAACCGCAGATTTACTCTTGCCAATCAGGTGATTGTTAAAAAAAAGATCAGCCAGGGCGGACCCATCAAAATTGCGTGTTTCAAATCAAAATCGTAGAATCTCGCGGCGGCCCGGCCTCCCCCCCGACTCTCAGCACAATTGATCGTTATCGACTCGGCACTGCAGTTGTGCCTATCGACCGGCAGCATCACAGCAGCCGCCGCCGCCATCGTCTTCCTCGGATCGTCGCGTAATTGTGGTAGCCGGCCGGGTATCATCATCATCGTGGTCGTTGTCGTTGTGGTTCTCGTTGCCGGACTAGGCCGACTTATCACAGGCTGGCCATCTGCCATCTCGGCAACCGCAGGGGCCAGTTTACGCGCGTGCGCCACCATCAGATGCGCTGAGGACGTCGCATTATCGCCAGTCGCCGAGGTTCGCCTTTGGCCCGCCTAATAATTAATTACAAACGCAGTCGCGCAGACGCGACGAGGCCGTCGTCATTGCAATTGCCGCAGCAACCAGCAATTGACTGTCTCCCTCTCTCTGTGTGTGTGCGTGTGTGTGTAGTGTTGCTTTGTGCGTGTGTCTTATTTGAGCCTTGGATCTTTTGGCCGTTTGTTGGTTTGCGTGAGCCGCTCTTCGGCTCCTGCCGGCGGCGCATAAGTTGCCCGGAACACTTGGCCCACAGCGGCGACAACGACATCTGATTGGCTTTTATGGGTTTTGAGCACTAAACGACCCCCTGCCACCGGCATCGCCACACATCACTAATGGACTGAGGTAAGTGAGGCCGCCACTGACCAGGCAGCGATTACACTCGCCCGCCCATCGATTAGAGAGGCTTCTCGGGGAGACAGAGGGGGGGCAGGGTGACGGGGATTCCGATTGCCAAAGTTTTTTATGATCCTTGTAGTTATGAGTTTTGGAAAATCAACGAACCCATGAGAAGGGGAGATTGCGGTTTAGAAATAGTCATAGATTGTCTCTTAAGATTGTTTGTATTTAAAGTTCCCTGAAGACTCAAAGAAGAACTAATAAACTAACAAATAAACAAGGGAATTTGGTACTAGCAAAAACAAATTGAGGCCTTAAAATAAATTTAAGAAATGTAGGGAATTAAAATTTAAAAAATTAATGGAAATAATGCAAATTTTTGTCAAATAGAAAGCTTTCAAGAATCAAAATAAATCATAGAAAAGATTGCTTTAAAAAATCTAAATAAGCTCGACAAAAACAATTTATAATAAAAACAAGTAAGGAAGTAACAGTCGAGCTGGCCCGACTGTGATATATCCTGTACCTTCGTAGTACAGACTCGCGGACGCGGCACTCTCACACTTTTCGCGGCGGAGTGGAGAGAGAGGGCATTGGGCGAGAGGAGAGAGGGTGAGGAGAGGGGAGAGGAGAGATGAGTGGGGGAGATGAGTGGGAGAGATGAGTGGGAGAGATGAGTGGGAGAGATGAGTGGGAGAGGAAAGAGGGGAGAGGAGGAGAGATGAGTGGGAGAGGTGAGCAGGTGGGAGCGGAGAGTGGGATGGAAGTTGGATGGGAGAGGGGAAGAGAGGGAGCAGCCGCGCACGTCTTACCGCTTCGACGGATCGCGATCGACTGAAGGGCCAAGCCCCCGGCACTCGCACTTTTATACTTTTTGGGGGATTCGAAGCTCACTTGAATTATGGATTCCGACCATCCCGCTGCTTAGATCTGTCCATAGGTTGGTCTGTCCACTCCCAATAATTGCTCTTAACTTTCTTTCCGTCCGCCAGTCGGTCCGCAAGTCCGTCTTTCATTGTCACTTGTAGTTTGGCTTTAATTTTGTGTCTGTCCGTCTGTCGGCCGCACATTCGTACGTCCGCTGTCTGTCTGCTCTCTGTCCGTCCTCTCGGTTGTCCAATTATGTCCGCCCGTCGGTCTTTCTTGTGTTTTTTCTGGCTTGTTTTTTAGCGCAGCGTCCTTCCGTCGGCGGAGCCGGCCAGCCGTCCTCGTGAGTCTGTCCCACAAGCGGGTTTTCAGTGCCAGTCCGTGCAGTTGCTGTCACCTGACTGTACTTTCAGGTACAGGGTATAAAAAGAAACAAAGAAATTTAAACAAAAGTATGTAAATATCTATTAAAGGAATATTTTAGTGTAGCATTTTGTCAGTTATTTTGAGTGGAACAATAAAAGTTTGCGCACAAACAAATTGAAATTAATAGACCATAAAAATATGCAAGCTAAACTTTCTTTTAACTTGAGAAACAAGAGACAAAATATATCGAAGAATTTAACCATTGAAAGTCGTAAAGGGAACCCAACAATTTGAAGACCTAGAGAGCACCACACCCTTTCTAAGGAGCAGAACTCGCATAACACTTAAAATGGCCAATTTTTCATGAGCCAATTCTATCAAAAATTAATTAAAATACCCGAGAAGTAAATCTTAAGCGAAGGCAACAAATGCGTAATTTATGAGAAAGGAACCTTCATAAACTCAAAAGATCTGTTGAGTCAGCGAAATAATTATGGATATTTTGTGTTTTGTATTTTGCAGGCTTCGATGGAGGAATGCGTCAATGGTTTGTAATGGAAATCTACGATCAGCAGAATGGGGTCCTGCAGGCAAACATCAGTGCCAAATACGCAGTGCTGAGTGTGACGGGGCTGGATGCCGGACGTCTGTTCCGGATATTTGTGTTCGCCGTCAACGCCAGGGGACGCAGCGAGCCCATTGCCGTGGAGGGCTACACCCTCAAGGCGGCCGAGAAGCAGACAGGTGAGTGAGCAACGGCAGCCCCTGTTTTCAAATGGCAAATTTTTATTTCTTTTATTCTTTTTTTTTGTGTATTGTGGACTTATGAATTTCTAATGCAGACTTAGCTTTTTATGAATTTTTTATGTAAATACTTTTCTTTTATTTCTGTTCGTTGGCGAGGCGACGGAAGAAGGCGAAAAACTTAGCATACTTTTGAGCGCGTGTCGCTTTGCATTCCAATTCGCTGGGCACGCCGATCATAGCCGCCAATTTAATTACGCTAAACTGTCCAATGAATTATTAATTTTTAAAGTTGCACGAGCGAATTATGCAACCGACCAGCTCACCCGAAATTATGCAGGCTCAGGCGACATGGTAAATTAGATTTTCGGCGCGAATAAAATCCAAATGATTAGCCGGCAACGGGGACGCCGAGGAAGTCAAATTGTAATTCTAATTAGCAGGAAATGCCGAGAAAAGACTGAGAGAAGTCGTGGCAGACAAAGTCACAAATTTCTTTCTCTTTTTTTTTTCTCTGTTGGGTAAACAACTTGAGTCCCTGTCCACTTTGCATTTTTTATAAAGACGAAAAAAGGAAACCAAAAGGGAAGCCAAGACAAATTAGCATTTTCGGTAGAACCGGCGAGTGAGGAATCGCCGGCTGTTGTTAATGGCCATCATTATGGGCATGTTAAAGTCATACACACACAGCCCCACTAATTGGGTGTAGGCATAAATTGCAGCCCCTTAAATGTTCCATCTAAATTTTGTTTTCCTTTGTTTCTCCTCCCTTTCTGCAGTAGCTTTGACTTCATACAAAGGAAGCGCCCAGGGTGCCAACAACTTTGAGCTGACGCCCATCCTGTCGATTGGCATCTTCGTGGGCATACTGGTGGCCTTGGTGTGCATTGGAATCGGAACGATAGCCGCTTTGAAGCTGCGCTCGCACAAGCATCAAACCCAGCAAAAGTATCAGCATCCGAATGCGAAATTCTCACGTCCAGGCAATCTACAAATTAAGGATAAAATCTCCTTGCCATTAAGTCATTCCGAGGAGATGTACGACGAGAAGAATCCCGACGTTGTGCCCTACAACGAAGGTGAGTGAGACAAATTGCCCGGGGGTGAATTCTTCAAGGCTCTCAATCGGACCGGGCCATAGAAATTTATGGATGTCCCGGTTGCTTCTCCCCCTGCACCGCTCTTATGCAAATGCATTTGACAAACAGACGACCAAACAAACAAACTGAGACAGCCAAACAGACATGACTGGCGGCGACCGGCGGACAACGGGCACCGGGAAGCCGGCCGAGAAAGGGAGGCGCGTTGAACCGAAGACGGCAGTGCCCGCAGTCGCCGTCGATGGGCCTGGCCTGCATTTTTGTGTCGCCTCGTTTGCCCTGGAGTGTTGAAATATTTAAATGACAGCTAATTGCAGTGCGGCCCTGTAAATGCCCTAGCCGTCCAGCGCCTTCTTCAGCCGTCCTTCCAGCCACCTATCCACTCGCCCGGCTGTGCGTCTGCCCGTCCATCGATGTGGTCGTGTTTGTTTATGTGTCTGCAGGACGCTGGGGCGGCTGAAAGCCTTTTTGTGTTGCTTGGCAATTAAAAGCTTAGGACGAGACTACTTGGCTGCATCGCATGCGCTTCTTAAGCGCTCAATTGATGGAAGGGGTCATTCCCAGTTCTGCATCGTCCTGCCAATTAAAGTGGAAGTCGACCGACCAACCGACCCTGAAGCAGAAATTTAATACAGACCCCGAGAGGCGGGGGCGAGGATGGGATGCTTGATTAATGGCAATCAGAAAAGAATCAAGCCGAATTCTTTGACCAGCCCCTTTGGCCAACTCAACAATTTAATCAATTTTCTTAACGTAAAGCAATTTCATTGGCAAAGAAGAAAGCGAGCGGCGCAGACAGGACGAGATGCCGGGCAAGGCAGAAGCAAATTGAAGCGTTTGAGCGCTCACCGAAAATTTGCCAAGAACTTTTAGACGGACGAACTTGTAGGGGGTCGGCGAGATTTTCGCAAGGAAACCAAACACACGCCAAGTCAGGCAGGTCAAAAGTTTCCTGATGTGCGGCCAGAACGACTGACGGACAACCAACGACCGGAAGAGGCTGACGAGCCAGGGCAGCGCGGCTACTTAGCAGGAAAGTTTTGCACTAACTAAGCTTCCTTTTCCCTCTGTTTCCTTTCTCCCGCCCTCTGTCTCCGGCTGGAAAATCGTATTAAAAATGCCAGTTGATGGAGAATATAAACAAAAATCAGCAACACAAACGCCATCGGGACATCTTTCGACGACTAGCGAGGCGGAAATCAGCTGTAAGCCCGCCTCCGCCTTGGCCACCGGCAGCGGCAACAATTCGAGTGCTGCCGGTGCCGGCGGTGCTGCTGCCGGGACGGGAGGCGGTTCCACGGACAGCGGTGCCTATCAGAGCAGCAAGGTAAGTTGACAGTTTGCCAAGTCCCGTCAAAGTTTCCGGGGCCCAGCTTGTCCATCCATCCATCCAACCAACCATTCAACCATCCGGTTGATGGCCCAGGGTGTGTCGCCGTTGTCGGTGTTGTCGGCAATTAAGCAAAAGTTTTAATTGCTTTGTTTTACAATGGAATTGGATGTTTAATAACTGAAGAGCTGCCGCTGAATTGTTTTGCATTAATCACGCGCCCTCGTTTGAATGTGTGATAAAATTTCCGTATTTCTTACTCTTCCCCTGCCCTCGACAGGACGATGAACTGCACTACGCCGAGTTGGCGCTGGGCGGCGGAGCCTCCTGCAGTTCAGCCTCCACCTCGCTGAAGAAGGAGGGCGCCCAGGCCCTCCTCCTGCAGAATCCGGGCCAGCCCATCATCGGTGGCACTCTGCCGCACGGCTCGAGTATGCGCAAATTGCTGCCCAACATCCCGGCCACAGCCACGCTGCAGCGGCACAAACCGAATGCGGGCGGGCCCCCGCCCACGTACGATTACTTTGAGGAGCCCACGATATATGCCCAGATCGATGCCTACAAGACGCGAGCTGGGGGCCTGCCCGTCACCATCGATACGGTGGCGGCCAATGCCGCCGCCTTTCCGCCGTGCGTCTCGTCGCCGGGATCGCAGGGCACTCCCTCGACTGTATCGCCGGGCACAGTCCAAATGTATACGCTACCCTCGCATCCGGGCGGCTATCATACCCTGCCCCACAACCACCACCAGCAGCAGCAGATGCCCCACAACTCAGCCTCCATGATGCAGATGATGGCCGCTGCCCAGCACCAGCAGCAGCAGCAGCATTTGCAGCATCACGGCAACCTGCCCATGCCGCCCTCCTACCAGCAACACCAGCAGCAGCAGCAGCAGCAAATGGCTCACGGCCAAATGCTGGTCTCGAGCAACAGCAGCGGGCTGGCGTCCACGGCGGCCATCACGAGCCCCAGCAGTTCTTTGTCGGGGTTGTCTGGTGTGGGCAAATCGTACTCCCGCGAGATTGTGACGGTGCGCACGCCGCTTATGTACTCCCAGCAGGAGAGTTGTGTGTAAAAAGGAAGGGCAAAGTTCAAGAATGTAAATTTCCCTAGGAACCTTTTTAGTGTTTAAGAGAGCTCTCGATGTGGTTTGTGTCTAGGCTAAGAGGGTTGTGTTGGCCGCGGGTGGGTGTGTGTCTAGGCTAAGTGATGCCAAATCGAATTGAAAGGAAAGTAAGTTGCGTCCCTCCCACACAAGAAATGGAATTACCATCAAGAATTTGCCTCCCCTCTGATTATAAAATCTTAATTGAGTTTCCTTGTCAAACTGTCCATCATGTGGTGTCAACTGCATTTCAATTATTCAATTCTCTAATTCAGGATTAGGTGGGCAGGTTTTGCAATTGATTCCCTCCCTTCTTTCCCCCCGCAAACTTCATAATGCCCGGTTGCATCAAAATGGTTCCTTCCTTACAGTTAGTCAAACTAATTACAAATAAACCGAGACGAGAAAAGAAGAAAATTTCGTCAAACCGAAGATTTAATGCCCTGCAGCCCCACAAAACAGTTCAACCAAGGAGCAGGGATTTTCTGCTCATTTCACTCAATCTAATTTAAAATTGATATACACACTGCCCTGTCCCGTCAAAGTTTGGAAGGCTTCCCTCATGAATTTTATATATTCATCCATCAGTCTGATGTGCAACACGAAACAAGGATGCAGGGTATAAAAATGGCAATGTTATCTAATAATTTAATTAATTAAATAAATAGTTGTGTAAATGTTTGTATATGTAAATGGGAAATCTCTAAGCTAAGCTCAAATTGCTCGACAGCATTTAAATAATATATACACACACCCATCCACACACCCAAACGCACACACCCTACTCACAGTTAAATGAACAATAACAAATGACTTATAAGATCTTTGGGAATTCAAATTGAAAAGTAATGCAATTAATGAAAATCGTTCAAAATAATATAACTAAATGCAAACTCAACAAAGAATTAGCCGCAATTAGAAATTAAAAAATTATTCATATTTTTGTGTAAATATTCAATTTGTCGGTCTTTTTTCCCCTTCAATAAATCAATTTAAAATGTAAATTAGATGCAAATTCAATGTTCAGAAGCAAGAAATAAAAAAGACTTTTCAAACTGCAAATGGCAATAGTTTTCCCTCACCTCGCGGTGCTCACCCGACAGCCCCCGTCCCCTTGCGAATGCATTTAAGAAAGTGTTTTCTCCCCTTCGTCTTTTCTATGTACAAATGGATGTTTGACTATCCCAATAACTTTGTAAATAAAATTGTTAATATGAGAATTAAAGAGAAAAAAAGAAAACTACACAAAAAAACATGTAAATGATTTTCTGTTTGTTGGAATTTAATTGAAAAATCTTTAGGCTAAATTGAAAGAGAGCGTTGGTCGAATTCTTTAAGTGTTTTTTTCAACTATTTAAATAAAAACCCCAAAAGATTCAATTTACAAATTAAAATCTTTGCAATTTTAAAAGTGATTTTGCCTAAACAAAATTCAAAGAGAAAACCACAAGTATAAATCAAATTTACATTTAAATTTGATGTAAGCAAAACTCACCCAACCAAAGCAAAGTGTAAGCACATTGACTCTCACAATTAAGTGCATCAGAACCTAGAAAATAAAAGAAAAATATATATAGTAAATATATAAAAAAAAACTACTGTAATTTTGAAACAAATTCTTTAGGTCTAAGTGATTGTAAATTAAATGGGTAATTAGTTGAGAAAATGCAACGGAAAATATAAAGTTATGTAATCATATTAAATGTACGTTAATTTAAGCACTCGACAGGCAAAGGTCAATGAAACTCCCCCAAGAAAAATACAAGGAATACAATAAAAAAAACAAACCAACTGAAAGCAAACTCAAAAATAAATTCGAAAATTACAAAATTAAAATCCAAAAAGTGTCTTTTTCATACTCATCAACAAGCAGAAGTGACTGCCAGCCAAGGAAATGCCTGGCATTTTTCCATCAAATTTGGCGGAACCTTGCGCCTGATTGCCATCAAGGATGCTCACACATGCCGGAAGGGGGACACACAAATTGACAATGCGCTGTTGCAACGTCGCTGCATTTGCTTCAAGGGCGCGCCGCAAAGTAGCCCTTTTCAAATTGTGCACTCAAATGGACAAACAGACTGACTACTGAGACTGCAACTGAGAGGCTGAGTGGGCGAAAGCTAAAAGCGCCACACCCCCACATCTGATGGCCCCGTCTACCCTCTTTTCATCATATGCCTGCCTGGATGGGACAACATTTCATGGTTTCATTTTCTATTTTCGTTCCCTTTTTTACTCTACACGGTCCGCCAGGCGGTCCTTTTAATTTGAATAAGGACCGAAACGGATAAAATTGGAGAACTTAACGGAGTTGAAGCTTTTGTAGACCTGATCCCCTTTATCTGAACCCTATGATTATATTTTATTTGTCATTCTGATGACCAAATGCAGAGCATTCAATGTTCGGCTTTTGGGCGGTTGGTTTTCGGTGGATTTTTTTGTGGCTTGTTTTTGAGGGGCCCGAAAGCAAACGTTTGCATGTGTAGCCAAGCGTAGATCTAAAGAAATGAAATGCCAGACAGGCGGGCGAACGGATGGATGGGCGATCGGACGGAGGGGCGGCCCGGGGACTTAGATTTGTGGCCTCTCCGTTCCAAAAACTTCAACTCGCAATGTTCGTGTTTGACAAGCCTGATGCTCCTCGCTGTGTTACTTTGTCGCTGGTATTTGGTAGCCGAAATTAAAAAAGAGCCAGTAAAAACGGCAGTCAGACTCACACACACACGGCCGCTCAGTCACCGAGCAAGTACATGAAAAAGTGATTCAGAAAATATAACGAGCTCGGCCGGCGTCGTCGTCGCCGTCGTCGTCGCCTGGCGTTACTGTCTCCCTATGGCGTATAAGATGACTACTCATATGTCACTTTGTACTCGTTACACTTACACTGTCCGCCAGGCCACGCCAGGACTGGCCGTGTCCCCTCGATATTGGTCGGTGGGGAGGGTCAACTTTTATGCGCACTACACGTCGCTGTGGTAATTTATGGGCCAAGCCGGACTTGGACACAAAGTCATCAGTGTCCGTACAGAGACGCCCACAACTCATGTGTGTGTGTGGGGCCTTAAAAATGTCAGCCCTGCGTTCCGAGTGAGTGATTTTCAAATTAAAAATTGAAATGTACGCTCAATTAAATACGCTTTGGGGCAGCAGAAATGTCCATCAAAGGATGAAATATTTTGGGGAATCTGTTTCCGTTTGATGGCTTGCTGCTGGCGCATCTTTCACGAGGCCGGGATCTGTGTTTCCAATTATTAAAGTGCCGCTAAAAATGGGCGGGAAGAAAATTCAATCTCATTACCATTGCATTTTAGGAAGGCAGCGCAACTTTCAATCAATTTCCGTTGCAATATCCGCCCGAGCGGCATAAAGAAATCTGTCTCACTCTTTCTCCCTAAATGGGAACAAAACAAAGGCCCCCTGCCCATCGCTAGCATGCACTGGCAGATGGCAGGATGCAGGCGCCGCTGCACTCAACACTTTTGCCATAACAATAGATGGCTTGACTGAGGGCGTGGCCTGGCAAAGTGACAGCATTGTTTTCTGTCCCCAGCCCTCGTGGCGCAGCTGCTGCGACTCGCCTCCTCCTGCGGGAGAAAGTGTGGGGAGGCGAGAAAGTAACGCTTTGAAGTAAACAAGCAATTTTGCAAAAGGGGCAACTCGTCTGCTGCCGCGTTGAGCCAAATCCAAATACACAGGCCGCCCGTCACCGCCTCAGCCTGAGCTTCAGTCCCAGCCTGTTCCCTTCTCAGCTGTCAACTGTCAACGTACTCCGAAGTCTTGCGACCATAGTTGCCAATGGTTGCCGTTGCCGTTGCCGTCGCGACGCATTGAATTTTTATGCTGCATCGCACTTTGACTTGCCGCTTTTGTTTGCTCGCTGTTTGCCGCTTTATCGGGCGGGCTGCTTGTATTATTTTTGCATTTTTCGCAGTTCGGCTGCCGTTGGGCGTTGACAATGAAGCTCCCTGCAACATGCTGACAACAATGTCATCAACATAATCATCGTCATCACCATCAGCAGCATTGCCGCCGACGCGTCGTGGCGGCCTGCCCCCTGCTGAGTGCGAACAGTCCGCCCAGGGTGTGGGCGTGTGCATGGCATTTTTGTCTTTGGAATTATTATTAAAATGTTTGAAGTCTTGCAGGATGGCTGACAGTCCTGTCTGCCCCAGCGTCGCCTGCCTTGCCAGCTTCTCTGTTTGTCTGGCGAATGAAAGTCTCTTGCGTCTGCTGGCAGTCAACTGTCGATAACAGATTTTAAAGCTCTCTTAGTTCCTCGTTTCACTTGGCAGACAATCACAAAAGCAACCAGGTGAAACCGTTTTCTTTCTCTTTAGGATAATACAGAGATCTTTCTTTCTCATCGAGGTATTTTTTGGTCATCTCTCTAGGCTCCCGGACTATTAAATTTCAGATGACTGAAGCTTAAGCTTGTTTGGTCATAAAACCCAACAGCCGTTGGTCCCTTATGGCGTTTGGCAGAGACAACTTCAGGACTTTTTTACGATCGGCAGCCACACAAATGTTATGAACACTATTGACGTTTTTGATTTAAGGCAAAATTTACTGCGTCCAGCAGCCTTTTCGGCCCCGAACTTTCTCAAGAAGAGCCCTGACCAAATGAAGGACAACAGAAGCGACAGATTCCAGGGCTAGACAGATTCCAGAGGAGAGTGGTCAGGTTGGAGTGAGCCAAATGATAAATGTATGTAAATAAATTACAGTTATGCATGCCATAAATATTCAAATAACATTTGCCCAAAAGCGCCACCAACACACACACCCAAGCGCAGACAAAATGGCAACAGCTACCATAAAAATAACGAACAGCGGCGATGGCGAGAGGATAAGAATATTAGACGACCACTCAGAACTCTTTTCGGCCGCTGGCGGGGAAATAAACAGCAAAGCGAAAATATCTCTGTGCACGCTCTGAAAAGTATGCTACACTAATTAACTTTGATCGCGGGTCTCAGTAACAAACAATTTGATGGACCACAGTTTGTCTGCCTATTTAAAAAGAGCATTTGCTTTTAACGGCTGCTCTGGCCACAGCTATAGATCATTAGCTTTGTTATATGCATGGTCGTTGTGTGTTGTGTTCCAATCACCGTCCGTTTGTGTCCCTTGCTTGTCTTATTAGAGCCACCAAATCATCTACATTGTGCAGTTGCCCGTTGACTTTTATTGCAAACGTTCGTTTCGTTTTCAACGGAGGGATCCTCCACTGATTTATTTCAGCCCTGGACATTCGATTTGTCACCGTAACTCCCAGTTAATAGAACTTCTAAGCGATTATGCCTCCACCGAATTGGCATATGTGGCACGCAAGTTGGGGCATAAAGAAAAACACACGCTTACCATTTTCGTTTATCTCGAGCTTAACAATCGCGCTTCGTAACTCTGACGGGCAATAGAAATGACACTTTGCCAAATGCCAGATACCCAAAGGAAAGCAAAACTGCAAATTTAGCTAAACAAGAAAAAAACAAGTTCTCTATGAAAAATAAATACTCTCTAAGCGAGAACTCAAGAATTCAGAGGAACTGTGAAATGACCAGGAGCTGGGAGGCTGGAATCTGTAGTTCTGTTTTTTAGTTTATATTATAGATAAAGCTTGACTGGGTTTCTTGGCGGTGGATTACTAAATTGAACTCTCTTGGTCGAGAGAAAGCCAATATACCAGTTTGTGAATTCCCTGGAAAATAGAGCAGAGACCGAAAAAGTGCTGCTGCAGCGATGAAAGTATTTGGGTAACGCTGCATTGTTGTTGCCGCTGCTGAGACTGAGGCGAAAGTTTTGCGAAAAACATTTTATTGCACTCTAAAGAAAGTATTACGTATACGCCACATAGCCAAGCTCAAGTCGGGCACGACTGGCTCCCAAAGCAAACGTAAAATATGAAATATATTTCAACTTTTCTGCTGCCGCCGCTCAAGAACAAGAAACAAAACGAAACACAATTATGTGTGGCACGGCAAGCCGGCAAGCAGTTGGCCAAGAGGGCCGACAATCCCCAAGCATCTGGGGCATGCCAGAGCTACAGCAGCAGCAGCAGCAATGGCAACAGCTAAATGCCACTGCGAAATATGCAATGACACAAATCCGGCCGTCGCCTGGCGCCCGGGACTTACCCTCGCTTAGGTTGACAGTGAACCGCCAGCAGGCGGTGGGCTGCCTACGACAGGTAAAAGTTTTTCGGGCCACCTGCAATTCAAGGCCGCTTGGCTAAATGGAAAGTTATTTCCACTCTGTCATTACTTCTGATTCTATTGCCAAACAGCTGGCCGAGCCCGGATCAGGTCAATGCCGGGTTAACCGTTCCGCAGATCGAGTCGACGGGCTGACCCGGCATTGCTGCATTTGACAGGGCAGCACTAATGGCCTAACTGTGTTGACAGTTTCCCCGGAAAGTTGCTGGCAGGACTGCCTGTCCCGCTGCCGTTGCAGCTTTTATACTTTTCAAGGGCAAGTGTCAAAAATTAAACAGAATTGCAGCGGCGACTCGCAAGAAAATCAGTCCTCAGAGATGACCCAGATAACCGAGTCCTCGTTTGTGTTTGCGGGCTTAGCGCTTAATAGGAAATCAATAAATAACTATGCGCCGGTAATACGGTGACAGCTGTGCAACGCGGCGTATGAAATTAATGCCCCTGCGCCTTTCAGCACACACGCGGCCCGGTTAATTAATTAAGCGAATCTGCAGTCTCAATAGTGCAATGTCTCGACTTCCTTCCCAACGGCGTCTATCGAATTATCAGAGGGAAGGGGGAAATTTATCCGGTCTCTAGGACTCGAAACGGAATGGGCCACTTGAGCGAGTGACGAAGTGAATGCCTGCCAAAAACATCCCCACCCGGCGCTCACTCAAAGTCAACTCATTTTTTGCCCATCTAATGCACGCTGGGGATCAATTTTCTATGTAAACAATTTATTGACTGTTTGTTTAGTGCGCTTCGGGGACGCCTTCGCCAAGTTCGTCCGGGTAAACAAACCGAAAAAGGTTCGCTAGCCAACTTAAAGTAACTGACGGAGGAGCAGGGGGAATCGCACTTTAGAGAATTTAAACAGCAAAAAGAATCCTTGGATTCATTAGCATCCAGGCGGCCTTCGATTCTCAACTGGCGTCCAATTAATTTTAATTGCTATTCGCGGCAAAATACAGAGAACAAGTTAGAGAGAAATCTACGCCCAGATAAAACAACGATAAGCGATACAAAGTAAGCTAGAAAAGAGGAGGGCGCGGGGATAAAAAGGACGCTTGTGTTTTCACACCTTTTGGCCACTAAATACGCGGCCGGCTGGCTGTTCGCCTCGTCGTTGTCACACTCTGATTTCTGCCTGTTGGCGAAATTCTTTTTCTCTTTCATTTAATATTTATTTTATGTTTTTTTTGCATCTCAGACGTGGCGCCTTTGACGTTGCAGGGTCGTCGGCGGTTTGGAGTCTTGGATTTCTTTTCTACACTCGCTACTAATTATGACCCCGAGGTGGTGGCCCGGGCCGAGTGCCTGGCACATAATTAGTGGTTACCTTACCGCCCAGGGGTCAGTTTCTAGACGCTAGCTTGCTCATTATCGCAAGGCTGTTGGGAAAATCTTATCCCTTCTCATGGCCCCGGGCCGTCGGGGTCGAGATTGGTTGGAATTCTCTTTTAATTTTTACTAAACGCGTTTAGATTACCGAGAAAATGAAGCGAATTAGGGCATTTAAACTTAATTCTTCTGATTTGATTACAAAGAAGTCCCGACTTTCCTCCCCGATCATTAACAACCAATCATTCGAGAGCTTAAGCTGGGCAACTCCTTTCCTCAATCAACCAACTTACCCAGCGCCATCAGCAGCAACAGCATCATCATTATCGTCATCGTCATCCATCGATAAATTCTTTAAGCCTCGAGGAGCCCCTGCAACTTATTAGATGGCTTTCAATGGCGAACCGCACGGATTGCCTTCCTCCGCTGTCCGCGACTGCCGATGGCATCGCATTGCTGTTGTTGGCGATGCACTAAGCGTTTTGGGGTAGCTGTTATGCGGTTCCCAAAGCCATTTCCCCAGCCACACTCATGTTCGTGTCCTTGTGGATGTGGGTGTGCGATGATTTCAGTTTATTACGCATACGCGGTGTGCGCAGTGCGCAGGGCTCCCCAGTGCAATTGGCAGCTCGCAGCGCTTGTACGCGGTCTTTTATGGCTGGCAACGCATTTTCGCTGTTGAAAATTTATTTTCCCCGCCCACACACAACCCAGCCGAACTCGCAGCCACCCGAGGCAATAATTTGTTAACAAAACGAAGCAGATCATGCAATTATCAGTCAACTTTACGGCCAATGTCAATTTGTTAGACACCCTCGCCCACCCGGCGGGGCATAAACACTAAAAAAAACCACCATCATAAGGCATTTTAATTCATAAGCTGACATTTGTCTCGTTGGCATTGCGAGCGTCCTTGGGGCGAAGCGGCACCGTCAAGTGAAATGAAAAAGATTTTTCATGCTCATTTACATGAAATTTTCATTATGCGCACACACACTAAAACTTATGCAATGTCCTGGTCTTCAGATGGCGAACGCAGGACGAAATCACGTTCGTTTATCATCGCTTCGTGGTCGCCAAAGCGCCGCTCGTCGCCTGCCTCGCGACGACGACGACGTCTGACGACAAAGCGTATGACAGCATTTTGCATACGCTGATGAATCCATCATCTTTACTCAACGTCACATCATCAAATCCCCGCCGCTTAGTTTTACTTTAAGTTGGACAACACAGTAGCGCCAGTGAGCGCAAACGGCGGCCTGGCCGTGAGGCGAGCTTGTCCATTGTTGTGCGACCCGCAGCTTCTAGTAGTCAACGGCGGGGGTCCCTGTATGCAAATGGCGATTATACGTCACTCTGAATCGATCTCGGTGCCCACCCACCGGCTGGCTCTTGCCAAACACTTTAGTATGCCGATGAATGCAAGAGGGCGACAGCGGCCGGACAATTGGGCGGCTGCGTACATAATTATGCAATTGACGTGTGCCATGCATAAATGCAGTGCGTCTGCGGCAACCACGGCGGCTGTGGCAACGACAATGCTAATGAAGAGTCAACGAGGCCAGTAAGCCCCAGCGGCGGGGCGGCCTGGTCTTGATCCATTGAGTGGCCGAGCACGTGGGCAAACCTGCCCAAGGAAATTTGGCGCGATTTGGTTAGCTGTTGCAGCACTTAAGGGAATTTCGCTTCAATAATTTCGGCGTTTCCGAAAGACAGAAAAGGCCTACAAAAACCAGTTGCTTTGGCCGGCCATCATCAGCACAAAAGGAACAGAAAACGAAACTGGATTCATTTCACGTTCCTTTGGCTCTCATTTCGTTTGCCTCTTGTCAGCTGCAACAGCTGAGCTGGCGACATGTCAATTTAGACGGCGCTCAAAAGTGGCCAATGGAAAATCAAAGAGGACGCTCACCACCTCTGCCACACACAGAGACACACACGTTTAGCAATTTTCGGGCTTTTTGTGTAATTAGGAAAACACTTTGTCGCCTTGATTCACTCACTTACTGACCTCCGGCAGTGGTGTTGTTGCTTCGACAAGAAAATCTTATAATGGCCAAGGAAACAACTGACATTAAGCACTTGAAACTGTTAATTTCCCATTCCGTTCGGGCCACACAACGACTGCTTAATATGAAACAAAATATCAGAGAAAAACAAAGAGAACAGACAGGCGGACAATACGACCAGTGAAGTTGATGATTGTAAATTGAAATTGAAACTGTAAGACGATGAAATGACAAACAAACGAAAAAATCAAGCAAATGGCCAATTCAGTCAGTTGGTTGGCCAGTCTGTCCATTTGTCCGTCTGACTGTACAGCAAGTGGGCAAAGGTCTTTAATTAAATTACGACGAGCAAGCAAAGCAACTTTGATCCCTTTTTTTTCCGCCAAGGACCCACTCTTTGAGAGTGAACCGAGCGAGCGGACGAACTGAAACTTGACTTGCCTTGGTAATTTCGGTTGCCCTGCCTGTCCTTCTCCTCGTCCATACTCTTTTCGAATGAGAAATCAGTTGGAGAAAACGCAAAGCAGGATAAAAAGAGCAGCTGCCGGTTGGGTGAGAGAGAGTTTTTTTTTTGTCCCTACCAACCCACCAACCGATGTATGTTGAGTTCTTGTGATGGTTGTGTCCTTGGCTGTTTTCACTTTGGCTGCGACGACTCTGTCGCTTCGTTTATGACAAACAAACTTTCAAATTGATGGCAGCTCCATCGAGCGAAAGGAGAGCAGTCGCGGAAACTTTCCCATTTCCAGGGCAAGGCGAAAGTGTGCGTGAAGTGTAAGTGAAAATTCCTGCAAGTGAGATTCAAACGGCATAAATAAACAGCCCCAGTGGTCGCTCTGTCAGACGGTCGAACGGTTGGGCGGCAGGTCGTTCGTTGGGTCGGTCAATTGGGACATCCTCCGTATACCTGACTCCGCTGGGCTTATTAAATTTTAATTGCAGGCAACTCTCCGGGGTGCCCAGAGAGACCTGCTAATTAATAACCAGAACGCCTTCGACCCTGGAAAAGTTTTCAGCGACATTTTCAATATTCCGACAAATAAGGAAACTTCCGTTTATGTGAAGAAGCCCATTAACTTATATTTTTCCACACGGCAATTAAACAGCCCAAAAAAGAAGAACCCCAAAATGTCTGCAGAATGAGAATTCCTTCTGCATTTTTTATGGCTCCGCCCGCTCAACCCACCCGGTGGTAAAACGCTTAAAGGGCTTTCAATTTAATTGACGTAATTCTAATGTTCTGTATTTTAATTGCCTTCCCCCGCAAACTCCAGCAAGCTCTCTGGTATCCACTCGGTTCCTAGAAAAGATGTAAAAATAAAAGCTGAAGCTGAGATCAGGAATGGCGGCTGCCACATCAGCGTGTTAAGCACCAAAGTTTGGCACATGCGAGTCCTTCGTTCACCCCGCAACGGCCGGCAGTGTCACTTGCCGGGCCAAGCCGGAGTTAATTTATGTGAGACGAAGGATGCTCAAGGAGCGAGCCGCGCAAGTCGGCAAGTCATAAAAACGCGCTGGGCCATTTAAAATTGTATTATAGTGTTAACACGGCAGCAACTGATTTCCAAGAGACTTGGCTAATTTACATAAAATCCTCGTTTTCGGCAAGCAAGGAGTCGATGATTTCGAGATGAAAACCGCGACTTCATCAATTCCAAATTTTTACAGATTGAAAGTAGAGCTCATTGAATATTCTATTTTTGTGCCATAAACAATTTTAAAGAGAATTAAAACTACATAATCAAAATCGTTTATGTGTTGCCGGTTTCCGAATTCCAATTAAGAGGAGAATTTATAAAATTTCAGAATATCAAAACCAAAATTCTGTTTTCCTTTTCAGAAAACTAAGAATTGAAAAAAGATTCTTGCTAAGTCTGCGCAAAAATAAAAATTCCCCAAAAATTCCGTAAATTACAGGCATAAATTTTGTGCAGAAAAATCTACCGAGTTTCATTCAAAGGCAAATGGAAAATATTCTCAATCAAAAGTCCACATATGGCTATTGATATCCAGACTGTGATTAAGCCTTTTCAGCCACAGTAGCGTTCCCAGATTGGCTGCAAAAGACGAATGGGGGGCTGGTGAAGACCATCAACGAATTGAGGATTATCGAGTGGCAGGACAGCGGAAAATGGACTTTAACCACAAGCAAGGTGGCCGGCAGGAGAGACCGAGGCGAGACCAGCTGCCCCCTGCATATTTAATGGGCACTCGCCTCTCTGTATTTTTAATTTCCCATTTTTCAATTGCAGCTCATTGATTATGGCTCGCCAGGGTCCGTGCGTGTGCAGGTCCTGCACTTACAACCTGCAACATATCCGGCGCATTAAGAGCCTTTTGCCAGTCCCCTTCGGCCATATTCAATTAAAGGCTTGCAGCCTTTCCGGCAACCGCCGCCGGCGGGGCGGGTCTGCCTTGCCGTCCGTTGCCCGTGAAGGGCGTTAATGGCTAAGAATTTACACGGCCCCTGCCACTCTCGGCGACTTTAAGAAAGAAACTTAAACGAACCGGAGCCCCAGACAGGCGGCCGCAAAAACTTATATATAGTCGCTGTATATGCACATAAATCGAAATCTGTCACAAAGAACATGCGCAGCCAATAAATTTCCTTATCTCAATAGCAGTGACAGCGGCCCAAAAGGAATGTGCAATGGCTGGTGGGGCAGAGGGGCATCGAGAAACGGTCTGTGGACAGAGGGCGTGGCAGCTGCAGTTGAACATGTTGCATATGCAAAAAAGGGGTTCCTGCTTCTCGGCTGCCGGTCGCGTTGTTGCTGCCGGTGATGCTCTTTTGTTGCTGCTGTGTGTGTTTTTGTCTTTCATCTGTTTCTTTATTTGGGCGGCTTTTGTTGCTTTTGTTGGCGTTGTTGCAGTTCCATAGCCACGAAAATTGAAATAATTACACGGAGGCAGCCAGCAACATCTTTGTTGTTGTTGCTGCTGCTGACAACGGCAGTGATTAATATTTTTGTATTTTAAATTGTGTTTCATAAAATCTTCGGCCCAATTGATTACTTTAATAAATATCAGCGGCTCCATTTCATTGTCGTTTCATATTAAACAGGACAATGAACGACTTTAATTGGGAATTTAAAAGAATTTATAGGGCAAAGGCTTTTTATTGAGACCTTAAGTGAAATAAAGAATTGTATTTCAATATTGAAAACTGTTAGGATTTCTACAAACGGAATTAGTAGATTAGTTGAACCAAAACAATAAGAAGCCATGCGCAAAATAAATAATCTGGGAACCTAAGACATTTTCCTAGAAAATAATATAATAATCTCAAAACCAAGGAGGCCTTCTGCAATAAAAATATTGCACCTTGCAACCGTAAGAAGAATTCAGATCTCGGATCAAATAATCAAATTATATTCACCGAAGAACTAATGAAATTGTTACCAACTTATGAAAATGATTAAAGCTTTAATTAAGCACATTTTCGATTTACAATCCATGCCTTTAATTTCCCAATTCTCCGGTTTCATAAAATAAATTTCAGGCAGAAGTTCCATACGAAATGAAAGCCATAAAAGTTGGCTGCCAAATTTAAACTAATTATGCCAACTCATCTGGCGCTGAATTAAAACCCTTCATGGAGAATAAAACAAAAACCTTTTCAAACTAAAACACCCACTTTTAAATCCATAAATCACACATATAATTATGCAAATCTGTGCCGACCACTCGCCTCGCCTGCTCCCACTCGTCACGGCAACTGTTGGAAATGTGGAACATTTTAGGCTTCAACTTGCCCACAAAATAGAAGCCTCACTTGACTCGCACAAAAAGAAAAAGAAGAGGAAGCCAAGCGGCATCATCCAGCGCAGGAAGACCCTGCAAAATCCCAACTTTGGAATGCGGCACGTGTTGTGGGGCAAACTCCACCGAGCGGCCCCTGAAATCTGCATAAACTGGCTGGAATCCAATTTTTTTTTAAAAGTGCCGCCGCCGCCGCTGCCCCCACTAAATAGCCAAGCAGTTTGGCTGACCAATCGTGGGGGAGAGGAGCTGCCTCCGCCGCTCAAATGCCTTTTAAACAAAAGGAGAAATCGAAAGAAAAATAGAAAAATGACTGAGAAAAATCTGCTTTTCCAACATTTGCATGGCATGCGAAAAGCAGCAGCAGCTCAGCCAGCAAATATGATCCTCGTTGCGTGGCCGTTTGAGTTCTGGATATTTTGCATAACTCGAGCTGCCCGGCGTTCCTGCCAAAGGCTCGGATTTCCACATTCACCTTTTTTGGTGTTACTGGGCGGGCACCAACGTCCGAGGAGAAGCTGTGAGTGCTGCGAATGCGGATTTGTGTGTTAAATATTCGAGTTAGCTATACAGATATTTCAAGTTTTTGGTTCGTTGGGTTTCCGTGATTTTGACAGTTAGCCACCACGAAAGCCATTTGGGGAGAGTGCATAAATTTTCATATACTTTCGACCGTCAGGCCAGACCAGACCCAGCTCACCCGGTCAACAGATGAGATTCTGAGTGAGGTGTGAAAACGGAGAGCTTGGCTGACCAACTGTCACTTTGGCATCGTGAAATATGTTTCAATGCATTAAAAATTTAAATAAAAACACATCCACACTGCCAAAGGCGGGGACGTTGACGACGATGACGACTGCGACAATAAGACGGTCAAGTGTGCTCAAGAATTCATTCAACAGTTTTGTACGGGAAATGTGGAGCGGCCATTTGAACGCTGTGAGTGTTCATGTGGGTGTGCGGCTGGCATTTCGTCTTCGTCGCTTTTGTTTATTACATTTGCATATTATTTATTATTTATTTACACTCGCATATATTTTTATGACTTCCCGTTCCCGCACACACACCCACACATACACATTTCTGGAATTGGACTTGGACAGGCTGATTGTTTGCCCGGCGTCTGTGTGTGTGTGTACGTTGTCTGCCCGCCAGCACGCACTGCGGGCCGCCCATTCAAAGGAAAACGAACAACAAAAAATGGCGCCCCAGTCAAGGCAGCCGGCAGCGGCGTGCTTATTTCATTAGCTATTCTCTCGAATTTATTTTGAAAGGCAGCAGCAGCGGCAGCGCTGGAAAATATGCTACACAAAATTGTAAAGCAGCGGAGCTTTAACTACCGGAAATTCCTTTGTACTGCTTTCATGCTCATTTGTGCAAGCGGCACGCCCACGCCCCCGTCCACGCCCACTGCGTCCCGTCGCCACCGACACCGCCATACTCACGCCCGTTCAATTTTTCGCTGTTGACAATTTTGGCGGTTGTTGTGGCAACACGTGACTTGGATGCGTAACATTGGCAAGGACGAGAAAAAAATTCAGCAACTTTGCTCGAATTTTTATATTTCTGCTTCTTTCTTTACATTTCTGCGCGAAGACCGAGAGGAGCCCCAAGTTTTAAACTGGCAGCGGCTGCCGTCGTCGTCGTCGAGAACTCGGGCAATTGGCTGGCCGTGCCACACTTTGATGATCACATTGAAATCAGTTTCAAAATAATTTGCTGTTGAAATTCAATTTGTTATTTCTACTCCTTACCCCAGCCATGCCAGCCAACCGAACTCGTCGTCTTTTTTGGCTCATATTAACGCTTCAATGGCTCTATTTGCTCATTTGGCCCATCAGGGATTTTAATGCGTATTTCGCTTCTGCTTTTTTCTTATATTAAAGCAAATTATATCGTCAAAGCGAGAAAAAGACTTCCCTACCCAGAGTAATTTAAATCGAAAAGAGAAGTCGACGCTTAAATGGCTTCAATGGCTTTTCTCAGACAACCGCCAACTGTGTTTGTTTCTTTCTTGTAAGCTTGTTGCTTAAAATTTAACTAACTTATTAAAATTCCCTTCGGGCTGACCGCTTCTGTTGCGGCTTCATTTATTTAAGGAGCGATTGGCATCGCCCACCTGATGATAACCCATAAATCGGTTATGTGTCTAGACTTTGGCGGTCTTTTTGCCTATCTGCATTCTGTGGCCTCGTCCTAATTTGCATTTTGTGGAGATTCCCAAGATTTCCAAAATGTGCAATCAACCAAAAAAGACAAATACAAAAAACCAGCTTATCAAGTTTCTAGGAGTGGAGGACTCGCCAGTCAATGCGGTTTTAATGAGGCTGCCCATCTAACCACGTCCCCTTTTGTGTATATCGAATTATGTTCCAAAGCCACCAACAAATTGGCCAAAAACAGTTTGTCTAACAACGAAGGCTGGTCCAATGACTCGCCACAAGGACAATCCTCTCTCTGGCGCCGAAGCCGAGGACTGGACCGAGGGTAGTACGCATAATTTATGACTCCAATTGTGGCTGCTTGGGAGGCGGAGAAGAAGAAGAACTGGGCAAGCGGACGGAGCGTAGATAACGAGCCACGTCAATTTTCGCTAATAAACTCAAGAAGGATTAATTCTGTGATTTATGGGACGCGACTGCAGGATCCCGCAGAGCTGCAGGCGAATCGCTTTCTCTCTTTAAATTCCACGGCTATCAATTAGCCATCTGATATGCCAAGAAAACCATTCAGCTCCACGCACAGAAGGAACGCTCGTATTCCATTCGCCATTGAGGCAGACAAACCTTTGAATAAAATAAAAGCCATTTCCCTGGCCTGGCCAACTAACAAGGAGCCCCTCTAAAGGCGCCTAGCATTCAGGCCAAGACAGAAGGTGAGCTCTTTCAGTAAAAATTGTTTGCTCAGGCATTAAATTGAATAAAAATTTATGATCCTTTCATATTTACCCACCACTGCCTGCCGGCCTTTCATGCCGGCCCTTTTGGCTCCCCGCGGCTTTCAAATCACCGGTTATCAGTGCAGGCAAGCCAACAAATCATCAATCAATCCCAGCCAACGCATATGGCAAATGAATCGGATGCAAACTTTATGCGATATACAAACAGTTTGCCGCTGCACTGCCAGCCGCCCCGGTCGGCTGGATGTCGGGCAATTTATCATGCCAACTGGCAAGCCCAATAGACACAAAGTGACAAGTGCCCGGTGGATTGGATAAAGAAAGCAAAACAACAAACAAAAAACTGAATGTCCAGCGAAATCTCCAATTGAGGGCTCTCACGCGGCTCCCCCGCGGTCTGGTTAGCGGCGATGCTAATAAGTCCGACGGCTTTGGCTTTGGCGTCTCCCCCGACTCTGTCGCTTTCTCGCCTTCCAGGTGACAGCTGAAATGCAAAGTATTCCGCGGACGTGAGTTTGCCGTTGGAGCGCCTTAGGCGACGGCGGCGGCTAAACAACTGCAAGGACGTGCCGGCATGTCTGTCCGGGGCATCGGTGGCGGGCGGCTAAACAAGATTAATGATGCAAACAGCGGTCGTCACGACCAGCGGTAATATCGGCAAAGTTGCGGATGCCGCGCTGCCAAGTAATATGCAGACAGGCCGGACGGGCGGCTAATTTGTAGGTAAATTGTCTTTCGTGGGAGTTTTCATCTGCCAGGCGAAATCAATGGCAGTCTCAGCCTGCTGCCTGCTCAGGGCTGCCTCCTCCCAGTCGACGCACTTAGCGTAATTATTGTGCCCGGCGGGCATTTTGCTCTACATCAATTCCCCAATCGCCCGGCCCGGCCCGCGCGCCGAAAGGTGGGACTGGGACTGTTGGCTTTTGTGTGCGCGATCTTTTGTGCGAGGCAGGCGGGTGGGCGGTGGCAACTCCTTCGTCCTTTTGCGAATAACTGTTGCTCGGGGACATTATGCAAATCGATATTGATTTGCGAGCGAGTGCGCATAAAAAATGAGATACCTTCGCGCGGCGCTTTTAAGTCGACCAGAAGGGCATAAAAATTGACTTTTTATGTGTGTCCTTATCGGCGGTAGGACAATTTCTTTTTTTTTCGCCATGTTTTGCGGGCCACAAGTCGCGCTCGCTTGTCAAACTGACAGACAGTCGAGCAATGCATAAATTAAAAGCATTTTCGAGTAATTTAAGCAGCCCACACGCCCGCACACACCCGCGGCTCAGCTCCTTCAAGGGGTTACTGTTGGGTTGAGGCAGCGGCAGCGGGCGGGGCGGTAAAGGAAGGATGTAAAGTGGCCCCATAACTCAACGGTGTCATGTTAGACATGAAAGAACCTGCCCGCCCGCATATTGCATAAATGACGGGCTGCTCGTGTGACGGGCGGACTGGGGGACAGCCATCCCAAAATCCACTGGCGCCTGCCGCTCTGCCGTTTGGCCTGTGCATGTTCACTTGTCAAAATACGTTTGTTGTATGTAACTCAATGTCGGTTTTGCAGGCGGGCAAGCAGTCAGCAGGCAGCTGCTTTATGCGCCCGCTGACATAAATGCACTGGGACGACGACGCCGACTACGACGAGGACGATGAGCAGCGGTGCCACCAACAACATGAAAGACAAGCGCAATGTCAAGTGAAATAATAGTGAAAGACATGAACGACGACGTCGAGGACGTCGGGCCGGCGAGAGCAAGGATGCGAGCAAGGATTCCATTCCAGCAAAGACTGCGTCCACCATGTAGCTAAGAAAATGCCCCACAGTGATTTATTGTAGCACTCAGCAGGCCAACAAAACGAACCATCCAACCAGCCAGCGAGAACGCAGCTGCATTGACGATGATGACGGCGGCCAGGCATCCCGCCGGATCTTGGCTGCCAGCCAGCGGCGACATTCGCGTGGCCACTTCAAACAAATGCGCGACGTTGTAACTTCATCAACATCATCATGAGATGTTGCTGCCGCTCATCCGTTAGCCCAATGAGCAGCGCAGTTGCTCCCCAACTCCAACTGCCGCTGTGAGAATCCCAGGGAGACCCTGGGATATGCTAAATTGATGATTATGATGATGCCAAGACAATTTATCTGCTCATATTCAAAGTCTTTAGAAAGTAAGAGACGTGGAGACGGACGACAACCAACTAAAGCCACAAGAAGAATTAAATTCACAAATTCATTGAAGTATTAATTCAAGACAGAAACTCTTTATATTGAAACTATAAATAAGGCTTTAAGTCCGCGATTGATTTGTAAGGAATGAAATTATATACAGGAATTATTATTAACTTGTTTTTGTGAGAAGAAATTCGAACCAACGAGATTAATCGCAGGGATAGAAGAAGGGAAGAAAGAACTACGAAAAGGTAATTTCTGATTCCTGAAAGCTGTTCTTTCAATCTCATTAGAACGAAGATTATAAAACGGAATAAATTTGACTATGAACGTTGATCGTTCAATTATGCAAGAAGACTATAAGTAGATATTCCTACTTAATGTTTCAATGTTAAGAAAAAACATTCGTATGCACGAAGATTATAAACAGAAATAAAATTGACTGTAAACGAAAGTCAATTGCACAAAATTCGGCCCCAACAAGCTTAATCGCAGGCTGTTAGAAACAACAAATAAAATTTTAAAGCCCATTCGATTTTCATGTAAGAATTCCACAAGGAGATCATTCAAATTTGATTTTTCAATCTTTAGAAACAATATTTGTATGCACGATGATTATAAACAGAAATAATATTGACTGTGAACGAAATTCAAGTGCGCGAAATTCGGACCCAACGAAAATAATTGCAGGATGTTTAAAACAAAAAATAAAATCTCGAAGCCCCATTGATTCAAAATCAAGAAACAGACAGTTATTTCCTGATTGATTTTCAATCATTAGGAGCATCATTCGTAAGCATGAAGACTATAAAAAGGAATAATCTGGACTGTGATTGTTAATCTTTCAATTGAACAAATAAAATCTGGAAGCCAAATTAATTTATAACCAGAAAACAAACAATTAATTTCTGTTTGATCTTTCAGTCTCTAGAAGCAAACTTCCTAAGCTAGAAGATTATAAAAAGGAATACTTTAGACTGTCAACGCTGATCTTTCAGTTGCGCATTTAATTGTCTACTCGTAATTGAGAATATCCCTTTTTTTATTGACTTTAATGTGCTGGGAAAGTTGTCGTTTTCGTCCAATTGGCAGACTTGGATTTTGCTTATGACAGC